>OY997388.1:3028620-3184787 GCA_963921505.1 Phakellia ventilabrum
TAGTCATCCAGCTGGACACAGAATTCAACAACTGAATCGCCATCGTCAGTACCTACAGCCTCTCCTGAGGAAGAGCCTAATAGCGCAGTGCTGGATTTTCCCGCTGCCATAGTTTTAATCATTAATGCACCTCGTCCGGTTCCTAAGCAGCATCCGTTTACGAACGTGACCAAACGTCACCAAAGAAGAAATTAATAAAATTAATGACACAGTTCAATAAAAAAAATTAAAGTGGTGTTACATACGGAATTTCATTAGGAAGACCAATTCTTCCACTCTTGGTTTTCAATAACCAACACTGCACCAACCGCTCGGCAACAAAACTAGTAGGTTCTAAAACTGTATCACCTATACAAATTTGTTCACATGGAAATCCACTGATGGATTCAATATACTTCAGCAAAGTTGCAATAGTCCAATGCTGGTTCACACTAACAACATGTGGCTTCACTAACACTACTGCAAAAACTGAGTTATGGGAGCTGACATTCATTGTCTTGAAGGCTATGGGAATTGTAGGCCCTGCCACTTCAAATGCAATTACTGGAGAAGACTTTAGGAGCTGAAGGTCATCAATGCTTGTTTGATACACTGGAAGCTGTTGGTATTTTTTCCTTATCTGCAAGGAAGGAATTCCATCCACAACTGGAAAACTGCGATTTTTGGGATCAATAAGCGATACAGTTGCATCATCAATCAATGCAGTCATCTTTAGCCCCCACTGAGTACTTTTCCGACTCTTGTAGATTTGAGGCATGTACAGAAAGCTGTCGCATTTCATACTGAATTGTTCTCGGACGGCTCCTTCAAATTCACATAGTGTCATGCTTGGGTGGACTTCAACATCCTTGACACCAATGCCAATCACTGACACAGCAAGTAGCAGTGATTCATCTCTACGTCGGGGTAGACTTGGCTGTACTATGCACTCCACCTGCGACAGTCCACGTTCAATTGAAGCATTCACAGGCAGACTCTCCAGACTGTCGAGCACGTACAGGGCGATTGACAAAGGATTGGGCACAGATAAACGCTTGCACAGCATCCACTGCAATTCCCTAACTGATATACGAGGTTTTAACAGCATTCGTATGGTGGTAGCACCAACGGAAACTTGCTTTGGCCACACCCTAACTTTGAGATCTTGTGACCCACTGGCAGAAAACAAGCAGTTGTATTTTGGGGGAAGTTGAGAAATCGGCAAGTCCCCTACGTGCAGCAGGATCGTACGCTCGCACAAGAACGACAAGCTGAGAGGCTCTCTTTTCAGCAGCTCGAGCTCTTCGGTCTCCCTACTGTTCCTTACGTCGTGCGCGAACAACAGACATCGGTCGCGTATAGATCTTGTGCAGTCGACGACTCTGGACGAATTCCTTTGATACAGGGTGGTGATCGGATGCTCTTCAACTTTAACTTTAATACTATCCATGGATTCGTTTCTCCGCAAATCGAACGTCAACCACTGGCCAGCAAACTTTCCGAAGTAAGGTCTCATCACCACTCTTGTACGGCAGTCACTTTTCTTCTCCATTTGGCATAAAGCAAACGTATCCAGCGCTCCTGAATTCAGGTCTCGATCCACTAGCGAATCGACGTCTGAACGATCGTTGGCTGCAGCGGTAGCGCTAGCGGTCTCGGTGTGTCGACTGCACGTGGCAGTGGCAGGATGTGTCTTTTTCCGACTCTTGTTCAGTCGCCAAAAGCCGAAACACCCAACGCTTCGACGATTTCGGGAAGTCTCCTCCATCATACACACCGTGTATCACTAATACATGTAGAAAAGCGCACCGAAAACCTCGAAGTGCACTATACACAACCCTATATATATACATGTACACTGCATGCGGTACAAAAACCGCAAAATTAGCGGGAACAATAAACACTTCCTGACCTGACCCCTAGTCGTGGCCAGGACTCAAGGTACGTGGGCTCTCTCGCTTTGGATGGTAAGTTACAAAGTACATTACTATACTTTTGTCGCATTGTTTTAGTCATGAAACTATGCCCTGTAGGGGCTAGTCTACGTATATACATGTATTCTGCCAAGAGCCCGATGAGGCAAAGCGGGGTATTAACTCTGTCGGGGGGGGGTATAAATTATGACAGTGAACACAAGTGTACTGTGGAATTTGCCAATGATCATGGTTATATACCTGCTGTGTGCTTGGTATTTTTAGCTTTGTAGCTTTCATAAAACTCAATCCATCCTCCAGTATCGGAATTTTATTATGTATGCTAGTATCTATTATCTAGGAGTTTGTTATAATTAAGCTAAGCTAATGAATGCACTTTATACTACAAGTGATGTTCATAATTGGGGTGAGTCTGAAGCAAAGTTTGTGTGTATGGCTTGCTTGCAGGCTTGAGTAGGGTCTGTTAAGAGGATTATTGCGCACAGAACCTTGACTTCAGAGATAAAATGTCTCTATCCTGGTCGTTTTGTGACCAGATCACGTGGAAAATGATTGGTTTAAGAAAACTGTATTTCAAATTTATTCTGCTGCAGCTATAGGTGTGGTGGAATTGCGATACCTCAGCACACAGTTAATTAACAGTTAAAGTATAAGTGTTCCTAGAGCACTTGTTTTATGTGTGGTCTGGCACGAGACCAGGTATTCTGAGTAATGTTGAGCAGGTTCACATGCTAGATTGCACTTATATCATTTTAGACTACCAGTACTCTAGCTCAAGTAATAAATTGTTAAGATAGAGGTGGCCCCTTGCTTGACTCCTTGAGTTGCGTAGGTTCGAATCCTACAGGTTGCCTCCCAGGTATTTCTTTACCCCTCCTCGACTAGCCTTTGGCTGAAAGGGCCTAGAGTATCGTATTACGTATGCAGTTATTGGGTGAGGCATATAGCCTCATTCCCTGTCTCTACCCCAATTTTTTTCGCACAGCATGCGGAAAAAAAGCTTGGAGTGGAGACTGGGAACGAGGCTATGAGGCATACACATAGCTGAAGGTAGGGGGTATAGCTACAGTTGTGGACGGGGACCCTTGTGAGTAATGACTGCCTGCCTCTAAAATAAGAGTGGTGATTAGACTGCGGTATTCCAGAAAGTGGAGCTTGGACTGCCGCATTTGATGCACTTTTTGGGTCATAGTCTTGTCGGCCAGCCCGCTTTGGGGGAGAAGTCTGAATGCCACAAGGAAATGTACAGCAATGGTGCGTACAAGTTGAAGTATGAAATTGATATGCAATTAGCTAGAAGCTTATTTTTCCCACGAAACAGTGTACTTTCCATCTTTCCAGCAAGTTATTGGACACGAGTGCCTGTCTCTCTGCATTACTCAGTCTAAGTTTATCTTTGAGACAGGTTTGTAGTATTCTGAGCCCCCCACTAATTCATATGGCTACCAGCAGGAGCGCATAATGACGTCATTATGCGCTCCTGCTACCAGCTAGTAGCATGAACATAAGCTCATGAGGGGAGGCAGCCCATTGGCTGCTCTGCCCTGTTTATTTTAATTCTGCAACCACAACAAAATTTCCTAGTGACTGCATTTCAACATCTTTCTAGCCTTGAAGGCTGCCTATTTTTCCTTTGAAGCCTTAATTGTTGTATGTCTATATAATCATAAAATGGTGGACAGCATTTATGTCATATCATGTATATGTGGGGCTCACTCTGCCAGTGTGGTTAAAAAATGAGTGAAGAAGCTAGCTCTATGGAAACGCTTATTTGCCGATAAAACTCGACTTCTCGTCATCAGCTGTAAAGTGAGGTCATGATCGACATTTCAATATCTTATTTTTGAAATGCGTAGATTCATCATCTCTCCAACTGTTGTAGGTGAGAAGGGGCTGATTACATCATCCTATCCTATGCATTTTATAACCTTGAAGTCAGGAAAGGGTCAAAACATGATTATGTCTAAGGTGGGACTTGCCTTATAATTGTGGTGGTAGCTTCTTTTGTACAAGAGGGAAGGAGCTCTCAGAAGATCCACTCTATTCTTGGGTCATGTTAAGACCGAAATTTCAGCAGAAAATGTTTTTCTTCCCTCAGTGCTATGTGCCAGGGGCACACTAGCTAGCTCCGTGAAATATAAAATCTTTCTGCTGACAGGAAATTGACTAGTAGGGGTGTCTCTATGCACTAGACTGGGCTGTGCTGGATTGGATTACTGGACTGGGCTACTGAACATAATGTTTTTTAACTTTTTTTGGTTGGGCATCAACAGTAAAGTGTCTACACAGATTGACCAGGATCTTGTGTGTACCTGTACATGAATTATGCATGCTACTGAAACTACCAAAGGATGGCTGCTCTTTTCTGCTATTTGCTGGACACCACTTCAACACACAGTCTCTAAGCAGGCTATCTCTTTTCAGTACCTGCAATACTGACTGAATCCGTGCAACATTTAGCCGCCTTATGAGATATTCAAGTTATCAGTTTCAAGAGTAACTTACTGTATGTAGTCTGTTATCTGTGCTACTGTTTTCAAGCCTGGCTCACACAGTTCGGTAGACAGACTAACAGTGAGTATACATGTACTGCATGATGGTCAAATTTCTTGCAAGCCTTGTATTACATGGAGGAAACTAAAGCACATAGGGATGAGGCTATTAGTGTACACTCATAGTGCTCAGTGTGTCTATGCCACAGATGTTGGCAATTCGCAAAATTTGGTCCAGTAGTCCAGACCAGTTGTCCAGTCCAGTGAACGGAGATGTCCTATACCATATATACTATTGTAGCATTAAACGATCAATTTATTGCACTGGTGTGTACAGTCACGTTTGTCTTTAAATGGCTAGCCTGATTTTTGGGCTCCATTTCGTATTGCATATTGGTGGTTGATTGCCATAGTCTGATACTGGTACAGTAGTCACCATAATAAATAAGCAAGGAGTCACGTACTAATATAAGTACCAAAATGTACATATACCATTATTGGACTCTGTAGCAAAGGAGCATGCTACTATATATGCAGTACATAGGTAATCTGGTAATTTTTCTATGTAAACATAGTGGTACCAACCTTCTCCAAGCTTGCAGAGTATTAACAGTCGTAATTGGCATTGTTGTTTATTGCTTTACAGGCAGTCACCACGTACAGTCTAAGCATGTGTATACATACTGGTAACTGTTCCTCATTTGGTCATACTACTCGTACTCCAGCAACCATACTCGAATCCCTGTACTTGTTACATGTGAATGTTCCCTTACTGGTCTTCACCAGCTCGATGTGCTCCTGTTATTCCATGTTGTACTCTGTAACTCATGTTTATGTGGGTACTAAGTACCACAAGCAATCCTTGACCAGAAGAAAGTCTGCTAACCTATTCTATAATAGTAAGCTTTGTTATGACATGACAGTACAGTGTGACTAATCCAGTTTTTTGAACCTGCATTAATGTATGCAAAGGGATGTAAGGGCTGAACATTATAATGCTGGAAGGAATATATCGTACTATGGTGGAACTATGTTTGTGAGATAAACAGGTCTACATGTAAATCCGGTGCCAAGTAGGAGTGCTATTTCTAGCTTCTTGAAGTCCAAAATTTAATATTCATAGTACCTATATGAGTGGACTGTAGTACATGTAGGTCTGGTGTTGTTATTAGTATTGTTGTCATGTAAATTATGGTACCTATATCCAGATGTGCCATGCTTCGTCGTGAAGCTCGTCTGGTTGTCTTTGGATCTGTACTCTTCCTCTTTCTCATCCTGTTCTACCAACTGAATATTCAGAAGCACACAGTTCAGTTTGGAATAAAAGGTGCCTTTGAAGACACATCTTGGCCCAAGGTAACCTCTTATCAAAATCAAAAGAAGAAAACCCCAAGTGAATATCGTTTTGAACCTCTACCACCTAGTGTCATTAATGGCATAGACAGATTTATCTTTTTTGTGGGCTATGCCCGAAGCGGCCACAGCATTATTGCCAGCATGCTTGATGCACATCCAAACGTAGTAATAGCTCATGAGTATGCTTTGTTTACCCATTGGGAAGATGACCCTGCTCTTTACAGCAACAGAACCTGGCTGTTCAATGCTTTGTACAATAATTCACGATACAATACATTAAAGGGATTACGAACTCAAGAAGCATTACAGAAGGGCTATACTTTGAATATTCCTGGGTGGTGGCAGGGGCAGTATGGTGGGAAGATATCTATTATTGGCGACAAATCTGGAGGGATGACAGCACAAGTCTTCAGAATGGATCGTCATAAGTTCATCTCTCTCTACCACAGCCTGCAGAATGTTGTTCAGATTCCAATACATGCTATTCATGTTATTCGAAATCCGTATGATAACATTGCAACCATGCTTCTTTACAATGAACATCAGAAGAATCTTGTGAACCAGACTAATAAATATACAAACTATGATGCATTGAAGAAGCAGATTACAAGCTACTTCAACCAGGTGAGCTGAAGGACTAGTGTTTATTATTACCTATACATGTCTTTGTGATTGCTATTTTGCTAATGCCTCCTGAGGAATATGATTTACGTGACCCAACAAGGGAGCTGATTAATACACTGTAAAATGATATCCTCTAGACACTGAGTTACATTGTAGGGGCTGATCCAAGATTTTTAAAAGGTGCCCGGGCCTACTCTCAATGGGGTCTTGACATTTTCAAAGGCAGTGTTTTCAAACAATAACCATAAACTTTGTGCGTACCGCATAAAACTGCTACTTGCTGGTTACTATTTATTTTTTAGTGTTGTTCTCGTTGCTTTTTGTGTTTTTTGCCAATGGAGGTCGCTAGCCACCCTATCCACACCCTATATTGATAACGAGGTACAAGTGAGTTAATCATGCCCAGTGAATATTGTCTCCCTATAGCTAGGACATAATTTGGGCAAGCCTGAGTGAGCCCCACACTAATGTGTACAAGCTATATATGTGTACGCATGCACTTATATCTTGGGAAGCCATAAGATATAGCAAAGGATGGTTACACCACGTGAAGCAGGAGCCCACAGCAAAAAATGTCCAAGACTCACAGCTCCTTTTTTTGCGGAACCCCCAAAAACAACCGACCAACTACGTCACAGAGCGTCATAATTAAATATATTACGTCATAAATAATCAATTAACTGTAGTATGACATCACAAAACAGTTAAATAATTATGACCCAACTCGTACTTTGCACTCGCGATCGAGCAAGCCAGAGCTGCCACCGAGTAAGCGATGTAAGAATGGTGTAGTGATTAGCAGACTAAGCGAGTACAACCTCTAGAAACATCTCCAAGGCCAGAAGCACAAATCCGGAGTAATTCAGTCGAAACCGATGTCGACATACTTTTCGACTGCCGGTCCCAATAGTGCTCAAGCTCCTGTATCGAGTTGCGACGTTGAAGTCAGCTATGTTGTGCATGGACACAACAATCTGCCAAATACCAGTCGCTTTTTCGTAGGTTCGCCAGCAGTATTGTTATGCATGTTTCTGGGTTAGTTGTTATTTTCACGACAGGCTGGCTCACAACCCGTCTCACCCTGCCCAGGTCAAGGTGTTAATACATTCGCATCTCTATTCGCCCGCTATCTTTAAACTTGGCAGTGCAATTATCCTCTTCTTCCTCTACAGTAATAAATACAAGCTTCAAACAGCTTCAAATCACAATAGTAGGAGGACGGTACTGTATTACCATCTTTGTGTCAGTTGGGTGCGTGTACCATTCTGCCAATCTGATTTCAGCTAATCCAAAAGCTAAAAGCATGCTACAAAACTCAAATTTTAGGTTTTAAAGTACTGATTTCTTCCTCAGGATTCAGCTTTTAGATTTCAGTTTTCTGATTTCTAATTTCTTCCATAGAATTTAGCTTTCAGATTCTTCCCTCACATTGAAATTTGACAATGACCACATGGATATTCTGCGCTAATTATAATAGCTTGTAATTTCTGTCACTAAGGGTTCCCTGTATTCATTATTATGTCAAGTGTAGTATCTACTCAGTCCCACTGCTCTATGGTATTGAGGAAGCCGAGAAGGATCATATAACTCCTAGCTCCTACCTCCTATCGCCAGCTCCAAGCTCCTAGCTTCTAGCGCCTAGGCTATAGGAGCTAGGCAATAGGAACTAGGAGCTAGGTGCTAGGAGCTGGCAATAGGAGCTAGGCGATAGGATCTAGGAGATGGGAGCTAGAAGATAGGAAGTAGGAGTGAGGAGTTACGACCTTCTCAATAGCTACCACAGGGCAGTGGGGCTGAGTAGAGATTACACTCAACTAATAATATGAATACAGGGAAGAAAATTAGTCTAATAATACAAGCTATTGTAATTAGTGCAGAATGTCCAGGTGGTCGTCGTCAACTTCATTCTGAGGGAAGAAACTGAAAGCTGAATTCTGAGGGAAGAAATCAGAAATTAGAAATCTGAAAGCTAAATTCCGAGGAAGAAATCTGAAAGCTGAATTCTGGAAACAAGACTGATATTTCATATCTAAAAACCAGCCGGGTGTTTTTTACATAAATCATCCAACCGAAGGTTGTGCTCAGCAACAGATCAGTCTACGCTAAATGGAGCTGTAGAATGGATGAGCTTGTCTAGACAGTCTCATCACATACAGCTTCCAGCGAAAGTGCTGACACAGCAATTTCATAGAGCGCTTCCAGTTAGCTATTAGAACTTGCGCAAACAGAATTATCATCATTACCTACCACTCTTTCGCCATCTAGGTAACACATAACTAATCTAGCTTTACGTTCCTTGGCCTATTGAGCCTGCAAACTTCCAGCAGCTTCCACTGCGCTCGTGGCTATGGTGGCATAGTAACGGAATGACGTAATTTAGCGCACGAGATAATTGCGGACAAACACGCACACACACACACATACACAAACACACTGACACGATCTTAGGACCAGCCAGGCGAAGCGCGCGCCCGGCTGGTAAAAATTGGAAATTAGAAATTAAAACCTGACATTTGAGTTCTGTAGCATGCTTTTAGCTTTTGGATTATCTGAAATCAGATTGGTAGAATGGTACACGCACCCAGTTGGAAGTGCTCTCGTAGCATCCCATAGCTAGCTGCTCCTAAGCCTGAGCTAGTGGATGTGTGTAATAGATGAATGGATGTAAGAGCGTGCCAATCCATGGACGAATCAAGTATTGTTATTAATTGGGGCAGCGGGAGTTGCCTAGTAACCAAATGCTAGCAACTTTAAAAATTTTTGCTCTGCAAAAAACTCTCTATTTGTGATATCCTATCTCTGTGAATGAAGAATATTTCTACCTGAAGACCAAGAAGAAGTCCATCTCTACCCTCTGGATAAGTTTCTGCAGCAAACAGCTAGCTCTAATTTGAATTTCACGCGATATTCCAATTAATGCCCATCCGCGATCATGCTATTGCTGTGGATCTCCAGTCAGATGGACTTCAAGAGTGGTCAGTGTATCACAGTAGGGGGTACAGAGCACATATAATTGTATGGGGACTTAGGAAAGACTTGAGTACTCTAGAAATTAGGTCAAAGTTTGATGATTTAGGTCTAGGAAGGCTGGTAAGAGGGGCAGTAGGCTGGGAGGGTGATCATGTCAGGCTTATTCTCTTGCCAAAGGATAGCAGGGAAGTTAGTGCTGGGGTGATTAGAGAGATTTCTAGCTGCTTAAGGAAGATAGGCTGTAGGTGTGTTTTAGATGAATCAGTGAAGAGAGATGTCATGCCTTTACAGTTGAAGTATTCAAACCGATTTACTGGTTTGCAATCATGTGTAGAAGATATGGAGGGGTTGGAGGAGGATACTGAAGAGTGTAGGGAGGTCAGTAGGGAATCTGTTGTAAATGTAACCGATGTTCACAGCAAGGTTAGGGTAGCTGGGAGGGAAGCAAGGAAGGTTAGGGTAGCCACTTGGAATTTCTCTGGAATCTGTAGTCAGCGTAAACAGAAGGAGGTTGCTGGGGTGCTGAAGAAAAATAACGTAGATATTTGTGCTGGGCAGGAGTCATGGGAAAAAGAGGAATCAAATATTTATGTAGATGGGTACAAATGGTTTGGGAATCCTAGGCAAGGTTCTTCGGAGAGTAGGAGGGGAGAGGGGGGAGTAGGATTCTTGGTAAAGGAGTGCTTAGCCAGTGGAGTAGAGCTTATTAAGGATGTTAGCTACGAACAAAGTATGTGGATCAAGGTGAAAGGTGAAAACGGTAGGAATACTTTATTTTTGGGTTGTGTTTACATGCCTACGGATAGTGAGAGTGTTTCAGTTATTGAAAGCAGTTACGAGGAATTGAAAGAGGATGTGCTGCGTATGAAGGAGCGTGGTCAGGTTGTGCTTCTAGGTGATTTTAATGCTAGGGTAGGAAGATCTTCTGAACTAGATGATGTAATAGGTATGTTTGGAGAAGGAAAATGCAATGCGAGTGGTAACAGGATGATTTCCTTTTTGACGGAGGTTGAGCTTGTAATTTGTAATGGTCGTGAGTTCAGTGTGGAACCACAGTGGACTAGAGCTAGGCCTGCATTGAAGCAGAAGTCTATCATTGATTATATAGTTACTGATTCCAACTTGTTGCAGGTTTCAGGGAGTGTGCAGGTAGATGACACCGATATAGGGAAGTCGGATCACTTTTTAGTATGGATGGAACTGGGTCGGACTGTAAAAACTGCTAAGCAGCAAAAGCGGGTAATTAAGAAATGGCGCATTGAAAGATTTCAAGAGGAGGAAGTGAGGCAGCAGTATCAAGAAGCTTTGAGCGTAGAAGTAGAAGTATTTCAAGAAAGGATACAGACAAGGAAGCACCAGGGGTTAAGGGGGTCGGAATTAGTGAAGGCAGTGGTTCAGGATTGGGAAGACACAGTGAAGAGGGTAGCATCAAAAGAAATTGGTGAAAAGGTGATAGTGTGTGGCAAAGCAGCGAGGTGGTGGGATGAAGAGATTAAAGATAAGATTAGGTTAAGAAGACAGGTTTACAAAGAGATTCAGAGTGGTAGGGAAGATAAATGGGGACAGTATTACAAGTTACGTTCAGAAATCAAGGAATTGGTACGTAAGAAGAAGTTAGATAGTTGGAATGAGGTGATAGAAAAGGCTAATAAAGATTTTGATGAAAACAAGAAGGAATTTTGGGCATTTGTTGGCAGGACTTCAAAGGGTAGTCGTAAGAGCATTGCTTCATTAAGGAGTAGTTCAGGTTCATGCGTAACCAGTACAAAGGGGAAGCTTGAAGTTCTACATGAGCATTACGGTAAGCTGGGTACAGCATCAGTAGATGATCAGTTTGATGATAGCTGGAGAGAGCATGTAGAGAATAAGGTGACAGAGTACAGCGAGATGTCTAGTGCACGGAAGGATAAGGTTTTAGACAGGGATATAAGTTATGCCGAAATTAAAAAGTGTTTGAAAAGTCTAAAGAATAACAAAACTGGAGGTAATGATGGCTTAGTTGGGGAGCTTTTTAAGTATGGTGGCTCTGGAATGGCGAATCTGTTGAAAGCTTTATATGAAGTAGTCTGGACAGAAGAGGGTATTCCTAAACAATGGAGGCAAGGATTAATTGTTAGTTTGTATAAGAAAGGTGATGTTGAGGATCCAGGTAATTACAGAGGCATTACTCTATTGAACGTTGTTGGTAAACTGTTTTGTAAGATTTTAAATAATCGCTTGGTAATAAGATTAGAATCGGAAAAGGCTCTTCATGAGGGGCAGGCAGGTTTTAGAGCGAAAAGAAGTTGTGTTGATAATGTCTATACTTTGAACGAGATCATACAAGGCAGAATAAGAGAAGGAAAATACACTTATGCTTTTTTCTTAGACATCCAGAAGGCTTTTGATACGGTTTGGCACGATGGTTTATGGTTTAGGTTGTGGGAATTGGGTGTTAGGGGTAGGATGTGGAGAGTTATTAAGAAGATGTATGACATTACAGAGAGTGCTGTTTTACTGGAGGGGGAAAAATCCAAACCATTTGATATAAGCCAGGGGGTAGCACAGGGTTGTAGTCTATCGCCTATCCTATTTTCCATTTTTATTAATCAGTTACTAGATGAGGTTGAGAAAGCTGGGCTTGGTATAATCATTAAGAATGATGTTAAGGTTGGGGGACTAATGTTTGCAGATGATTTTGTTGGTTTAACTACTAATGCGGAGGATTTACAAAAGTTGATTAATGTAGTACAAGGGTTTTGTAACAAATGGAGGTTGAAATCTAACATCAAAAAGAGTGCTGTTGTGGTATTTTCTAAGGTGGCTATTACAGATATGTGTGCGTGGAAGTGGGGAGATAACGTAATTCCAAGGGTTGTAAGTTACTGTTACTTGGGGATTGAATTTGCTGAGAATGGGTCATGGGATAGTCATGTACAGAAGGTAATTGATAATGGGAAGAAAAAGCTTAATCGTTTGCACCGGTTTGTCAGTAATAGAAATATCAGTACCGTTGCAAGGAGATTATTGTTAGTTTCAGTACTTCGTCCTACTTTAGAATACGGTAGTGAAGTGTGGGCTTGTAATAAACGGCAGACAGCTTCCTTAGAATCCATTCAGCTAGGAGCAGCTAAGAAGATACTTGGCTGCTCTTCCAAAACGTGTAATGAAGCGGTAAGGGGAGATATGGGGTTAGAGTCCTTGAAAGGGAGGAGGGATAGAAGCAAACTTAAGTGGTGGTATAAAGTCAATAAGTTGGATATTGAGCGGTATCCTAGAGTACTATTAGATGCTGAGTGGGAAGTGAAACCATGTAGAGGTAGGCAAAGGAAAACTTGGATGAAAGTAATTAATGAATTGCTGCTGCAGTTAGATTTAGATAGCCAAGAGGTATTAGCTGCAGATAATATTAATTTGTTTTTAGATACGGTAGACGAAGCGTTGAGGGATAGAGAATACAAGGACTTTAATGACAGCTTGAATACTAAAGTTAAGTTGAATCTGTACAAGTCTTTCTGTAAGGAAATAGAATTCAAGAATTATTTGCAGGGGGTAGGTGATCCGGGTACAAGATTATTGTTTAAGTTTCGGTCAGGTACGAACGGTCTGAATGAAGAGTTAGGAAGACATAGGGGTAAAAATGATGATAGGCAGTGTAAATTATGCAGGGGTGAATGTGAGAGTGTGGTACATGTTCTCTGGGAGTGTCCAGCATATGACAGCATTAGAAATAATTTCATGGTAGAATTAGAAAATCTATTGGGGGGGAGGTTTGGGGAGTTTAGTACACTTGATAATTTTAATAAGGCAAGTTTTATTTTAGGATTTGAGAATTGGAACAGGGATGATTTTAAAGCATTATTAAAGCTAGTTAAGAGCTTTGTATTATTGATATGGGAGACTAGGAAGAAGGAATTGTATGGTGATCAGGATTGTGTGGTCTCTGGTTGTTCTTGCTCTTGTCCTCTGACTGGAGGTCTTACAAGCTCCGCCTGCGTCTGTGGGTGCGTGGTCAATGGCGTAAGCGCTACGGCAGCAACATGAGTATATTATTAATTGGGGCAGCATTGTGTGTGGGAGCAAGCCTTAATGAGAATTTTGAATGCCTGGTCAGAAGAGAGTATTGCGTTCTGATGCAGCCTGTTCTGCTCTGCCTCCAACCCCATTGGTGTGGCACATTATTTATGTTGAAGTAGACTCACACACATAATTCTTCTATTTAGCCGCATTCCGAGTCTCTTCGCTTCAGTTTTTACATCGCTTGCGGTACGTACTGCAAGTAAAACCTGGAGCGGTGGGACTGAGAACAAGGCTATAAACTCTATTACCTTGCCTCTATATAATATAGAGAGAACCCTTGTATTCTAGTAGTAGAGTTAATTATGATGATTCTAAAGACGCCCTGATACTTTAATCATAGATAGTATACTGTACAGATTGCAAACATTTGCTATATATTTGTTGCACACTAGATTGCAGCTGCAGACAGACATGTATATCATGCTAAAGCTCTTGCATGACTACTGTAGATAAATATAGCTCTGACTCTGGGATTAACACTTTACGTGTCTATCCACAAATCAATGCAAGGTTAGTAGTGATCTACTAGTTACCCCGCACTGCATATGTGGAGGTGGGGTAAAGCAATCGGTTTTGTCTGTACCTGTATGTCTGTCATACAAAATCTTAAGTATCGTTGCAACAGGCAATTTAGGGATTAGCAACTTTTAAAAACAGAATAACGCTGAAAATCTCAGTATCTTACATGTAGTTTGTGTGTAACTGAGAGGTACACAAGCAGTTCTGTTCTTGGTATTTCCAGCTCTTTCTTATTGTCAGTGTTGTCCACCATTTTAATACGGCAACAGTTACGCCCACACAATCGCTTGCCATCAAGCTTTGAAGCAGAGATTATCGCCGAAGAAGGTGGCTACAGACACTGCCACCACAGTCTATGAAAAGTCAGGATGGTTATAAACTCATTTGCAATGCGTGGAAACCAGAGGCCTTCCTTGCTTAGGAGCCAGGGTAAGCCAACAATGGCAGTAAAAATTGCGGGCGGAAGTGATGTGTGCTTGAGTGGCTGTAGTTTCATAACGAAGTACGCTAGAATTATGGAACTTCTCCATTTGAAAGACCGATTCTAGCAATTACAGTTTGTGGGGTGACACCCCCACAAAGTTTGGAGCTATGGGCCTCTGAGGTTTGGCATTATTTGGAAATATAGCTGAAGTAGCCGGAGTTTAACCAAGTATAACACTTACATGAAAGGGAGCATAAAGCCAGTATATAAGTCGCAAAAAAAAATGAAAAGACATAATATTATAGGGATGGAATCCCCAAAAAGCAACCAAACAAGGTAGGAACGAACAACTCCACAGTACCTTTACGGACTCACATCCCTATATCTTTGACATTTTTCCAACCAGGTCTTATGCTTGTTACATGGAATGATAGATCATGATGTGTACATCCTGTGGCAGTTTTTTGAAAGCACTCTTGTATGATTATAATCTTAATCGCAAATGGTTACATTATGCTGTTGGTCGTCGAAGATAGTAGTGTGTTGTTACAGGCGAAATGTCATTGTACAAGTGGGGCTTGTGTGTGTGGAAGGATGTGGAGTGGGCGGTATATATTTGCATCTACCTACAGTATATGCTGCTGTGTATGATAAGTTATAATGTGAGGTCATGTGTGTTGTACATGTACATGTACATGTCAAGTATTGCAATTATTTATTGGCTGTGGATATAGCTGGTGTCACAAGGAAAACATGTGGCATGTAGGGGATTGTGGTGTGCATGTGATTGGAAAAATGTCAAAAGATATAAGGATGGGAGGTCGTAAAGGTACTGTGGTGTCGTTCGTTCCTACCGTGTTTGGTTGCTTTTTGGGGATTCCATCCCTATATGTCTTTGGAACAGACACTGGCAGTTATCGTACTGCGTCCTTTTTGGCTGGTAGAACCCCAAGTGATGAAGTTTAACCACGCTTCTCACTACAAAATAATACCACAGGTTTTTGTAGGAACTTTTTTTACCTGATTTGAACTAGCTACAGAGTTAGCCCCTCCTACTTTTCAGCTCTCTAGCTCTGTATTGTGCCTCCTGGAAGTTTTAGTGCAACCTGTGTAACAAAAACATGTCAATCTGTGTTTAATTTTTTGTTGGCTTACAGTTGCTCATGCTACCTTTATCCTACACCGGCATACATAGCACTGTAAAAGATCCATTATTAAACTAATGCTGTATTAAAGCCTGAGGCAGCACTGGTCTACAATGATGCAGTCAACTGACAAGGTAGTCTCGTGCCCAGACCACGCCCGCCTCCGTCGAACAGTCTGGCGTCGTTCAGCTCGGGCTTCATTAAATATTCATAGTTTAGCGGATACGTAATTGGGAACCGCTAATCTTATTTACGCATAGTGAGAAGTAATTATGTTAGTATGAAATAGCTGTAACGCGTGCGCTACCGGCATGCACTGGGGAGAATGGATCGTTGTCTTGTTTGTGGGAACGAACTACCGTCATAGTCTTGACAAACTATATTCACCCACCGTTGTTGGGTAGCTAGCCATGGAATTCGAGTTCTTTGTTCGATTCGTTAAGACCCAGGGCCTCATGTAGTCTCGCGCACCAGACCCTCGCACCATGGTCAGTCGCTGTAAAAAGGCATCCTACCCAAGCATAAACGCTTGCACTGCCTTCTTCTGGTCATCCGTAGCACGGTAGTAACCTAGTTTCAGAAAGTGGGTTACCGCCTAGTCTCGCGGGCCAGCCTCGACTGGCCCGCGAGACTAGGCGGTAACCCACTTTCTGAACGACGCTCAGAAGAGTAACTCCTAGCACAGTACTCGAAATCGACATGCCGATCCGCGGCACTAGATACGTCTCTTATCGGACAGTACAAGTAGCCATTTCACTCTTCACCTTTCTCGAATACTTGCTTGATGACTAACGTGTGTTATAACAGAAAATTGCATTTTCATTGGTCCATTTGAAATTCCTGACGAAAAAGCAGTTAGCTGGTACTTTTTAATGAAGACCGAGCATCCTGTGTAACGTCGCCAGACACTTTTCCAGGAGGCGGGCGTCTGGGCACGAGACTACTGACAAGGTTGTTGCATGCATAACATGTCGTACAGTCCAGTATTATATCAATATGGGATCTTCCAGTATTGACTTGATTGTGTTGCTGCCACGTTTTGTTGCACTTTCTTCTCTATACACCAGTTCCCTTATGTTTTTGTGTAATTTTTTTGTGTAAACTGACAGTGGCCGCATGCAATGTATATGTTCACGTGACTTGTTTCCAATCCCGCTCTGTAGTTAGTCGGCATATGATGCCTGCTAATTAGTTGTGTGTCTAAGAAAAATTTGCTCAGCTATCAATGCATTATACATAGCATATACTCATTCTTAGTGTTTGTCTTGTCTCTCTTCCGTATCATGTTCAAAATTCTTCTAGCCTTACTCCATGATTTTTCTCCATGGCTGCAAGATAAAATCTGGATATGGAAGCAAGGCTAATGATGTGATGACTTGAATCTTGCAGTTAATCAATTTATTCTTTTATACAGGTTAGGAGTGTGGTTGAGATGATAAACACTGTGAAACTCAGTGTCATTGAAGTGCATAGCAGTGACTTCATTGCAAACCCAAAATCTACTATGAGAAGGCTTTGCTTGTTGTTGTACATTGACTGTTCAGAAGAGTACATACACTTGTGTGCTGAAAAAGCTTTCACCTCAGAATCTCGAACCAGAAAACTAGTGGAATGGAAACCAGAACTGATTGACCTTGTTGCCCAGAACATTCAACAATATGATCACTTACAACGGTATTCTTTCTATTCATAGACATCTCTTATTACACTTTTATAGTCTGCCTTTTTTGTATAAGAACTCATTTCTACATTCATAGTTTTTTTTTATCTGAATACAAGGTTGGTTCTCAGCTCATGGTTGTATTCCCACAGTATTGTGCACAAAGGCTAGCGCTAGTCTTGGGTACCCTGTCCCTCGGAAATGTGGAAGGAGGGTATGGGAAATTATGTATACTCCTGATGGTCTGGGTACCTGAGATTTTTCATGTATCTGTGTTGAGGCTTTACAAAGGCTGGGTACGAGGCTAACTGCCAACTCTGCAATATACAATTTCATAATAACTACCTACTGTTAGCCTCGTTCCCAGGCTCTCCCAGCGACAAAAGCTGGGTGGAGGCCTGGGAACGAGGCTAACCTACTGTCCTTTTACCGAAAACACCCTACAGGGAGTTACGGATATAGGGCCGGGGGAGGGGTTTGGCGGGAGACTAGCTCCAATCAAGTTATTGTATTTCGCCGGGTTTGATTTTTGGCGGGCGCGCGGTTTTGCTATTTCTGGCCAACTGTTAGAACTGAAGAGAGCTAATCTTACCTGCGCTAGTAATCTGTTTCGCTTGAATCGCTGTATAGCATGATAGGCTCAAGCTACGTTGAAAGGGAGTCCATCGACAACTCCACTGCTAATCAGCGGCCAAGAAAGAAATATCGGGTGAGTGTAAAGTTTGTGAAATGAAAACCTTAAAATGTGACCATTAAAATATTGGGGGGGGGTCGTATGAGGCAACATATGCTGGCTGCTAAATTCCCTGGCTTCTGCCCAGCTTTAGTTGCTTGCCGTATGAAAAGTAGTGTCGGGTAATGGGTAGTCTTGCATGGCCAGACCCTCCCTGCATTAATAGGTGAGGGTCTGGCCATGCGAGACTAGGTAATGGGTACCTGAGACTATATGAAAAGTTGCACACATTCAGTGCACTAGGAAGAGCACCACAAAAAGTCATGTTTGCAATAACTGCTTAAGGTGGCAGCCCCACTACCTTAAGCAATTTCATTCCAGAGCACAAATTGGAGCATTTTAACCTACCCCCATGTGAGGACGCATGAGTTGTGTGACATCAACTAGAGAGTGTGTGTGTTATGTAGTGACCCTAGCCTCAATCCTAGGCTCCCCTTCCATGGGCAATGAGATCAATATTTCATATCTAAAAAAGTCCCAGTCTCTTTACTTAGGAGACAGACTACACAATACATCAGTAGCTCTTGTGTCGGCAAGTGCTGAGCATATCTGAAAGTGTTCTTGGTCCTGTATATAGCTTGCAGATTCTGAGGTCATATGGCGTCCCAGTGTATCACCATACTCAAGGAGAAACAGCCCGTTCTTAGGCCCTTCTTCACCCATTGTACATGCTACTAAGTAGTTATGCAGTGGAGTAGCCTCATACCCAAGCCACCCCCCCCCCCGGATTATTTTTTAGGGGTGTGTGGCCTGGGGATGCAGTGGAGGCACTTGAAATTTCAAAATTTTGGTCTTATACTTGTTGGGTATGCATGTATTTTCTTCATTTTGTGCAATTTCCAGTACTGTTTTGGATTAGCACATTCTGAACCCTTCAATCGCAATAACATGTTATAACTTGCAAGGCTGGTCTCATTCCCATTCCGCGCAGAAGCCTAGTAAAACACATCACTTGAAAATTACGTAGTTGAACAGATGGGGTCTAAAAGATGGACCAGAGAAAGAAGGGAGCTACAAGTAATTTATTATTAACACAGATGCTATAGCCACAGGGTGTTGCTTGCCTATGGGAATGGTTGACTTACTCCACAGTCTTCTTCAGGAATCGATCTGAGCTGGGGTAAAGGGTGTGGCTTAATGTGTGCATTGATGAATGGTACTGTAGTGAAGCATCCATCATTATCCGTAAGGCTTCCGTAAGCCATTTGACTGCTACATCCGGCAGAGCTTACCGTGTGTCCACCTTTTTGCCATGTGATTTTGCATCACAAGATGAGGTTTTACCAGGCCTGCCCCATTTTTCTTTCTACAAGTGACAAAAGCTGGTCTGTATTTGCAGTCTCTAGAAGTCTGTATTTGATTCGTTATAGCAATTGTACAGACTAGTGGCAGATATCTCCACTCCAACAGCTCCGAAGTTGATATGTGTCCAACTGAGATGTTTGTTTAATGAAGGAATGGCACTACTCCAGCATAGTAGATTGCTGAATTTTAAGTGCTTCTAATGCAGCATGTCATTTAGCCATGTGGATTGCAAGGGGCGTTTCCAATTATGTAATGTCACGGTAGTAGTGGTACTATCATTAGCCAGCTTCTTACTAATCTCAGCTGGTTTCAAATGAAGGGCTCAGAAACGTGGGCTAATGAACCAATCTGGTACTGGAAATTGTATGGATTGCACAAAAATGGAGGTAAAAAACACGCATACCATATGAGCAAATGATTCTGCAGCTCATGAAGTATAGTATTGAGGGAAGGGGGGGGGGCAGGTTCAATATTTAGTTGTGGGTTAGACCCCTCTGGTTTTGAGCCCTTCAAATGTAGAGCAGTGTTATATGCTACTTCAACTATACAAGTGTATTTGCCCATGCAGTATGGGAGAATATGACGTAGTTCTTTTTCCCATTTTAGGTTGTTATTGAGGGTAACATTGCAAGTGGAAAGTCTACTCTCCTTGAAAAACTGTCTCAGCTAAAGTCTGTTGAGGTAAGCAAGTTTATTATTAAAATTTCTGCGGCTGTACCCATCTCATCCTACTGACAACAGAAGGTTGAGAGAAGACTATAACTGCATGATCTGACAGTTAGGGTTATAAAATAGGCATTCCCGAGTAGAAAGCGAACATCATTCCATCACATATTTTGATTGCATTGCTGCGTTGAAGCGCAGTATCTCTGAATGTCTGGTAAAGGTGGGGATCATACACAATGCGCAGTTGCTGCAGCTATTGCAGCAACTGCACACCACATCAAAATACACAATGAAACAGCATTTATTTTCTATCTGGGACAGCACATACATGTATATATGTACCTATTCCAATATAATGCCTATCCTTGCAGGTGCTAATTGAGCCGGTAGACAAGTGGAGAAATCTTTCTGGAGGAAATCTCATTGTATGTGCAGACAACAGCTGCATTAACTAGCTAATATCAGCATAGAAGCTCCAATCTCTTCACATTGATTGCTTGGGATCATATCCATGACTCATGGAATTACATGGGTACTCTTAATTTCTGATATGTACCCCATCATGCATACTCTTGTTTTAATATAGGGTCGCATGTATGAAGATGCTGATAGGTGGGGGTACTTGTTTCAATCATATGTGCTGCTAACAATGATGGAATTACATCATAAGGATGTGGTAAGTCATATACACATACGTATGCGTCTATTACGTATCATCCCTTCACTAAACGCAAGATTAATTGTCATCAGAACCCCTTGATTTTTAGCATTCCAGTGTACCCTGGTGTGTAATTGTATGCAAATGTGTGTTCCAACAAGATTATACTAGAATATGTGCCTGTTTATCTTCAATTTTGACTTTCTGAACATTTTATACTCCGATCAGAAATTTACGCTCTTGCTCTGGAGCACTGTATGCAAAAAAACATAACTCCTGATACCTCTACATGTACATTTGTATACTGAATTGACATTTACAAAATTGTTAGGATTCTCCAATGATTGCGCTTGAGAGAAGTGTGTACAGTGCAAGATATTGCTTTGTGGAGAACCTACACAAAAGGTACAGTGGGAGCAGGCACCTCTAGGACCAGCTAGGTCTGTGATTGTTATAGTGGGTTTCACAGTAGATGTATCTAGTATTAGCCTCCTTCCCAGGCCCCCACTTTTTTTGGCTACAGCTTTGTGCAGCTAATAATGGTGGGAGGCTGGGAACGATGCTATGTAGCATATCTTGACCATATGCATGTGTGCATCATAACTATACTGTACATGATGTTATGATGCAATTCTGCATTCTGCAGTGGAATCATTGACGACATGGAGCATAGCTGCTACTGTCAGTGGTTTGACTACATCACCAAACAGAGTCCTCCACAAGTTGATCTGATTGGTAAGAGTTCTCTGCAGTGTACTGTAATCAGGTTCTGCTGGTAATTGCCTCAGTAATGGAGATTAGACTCAACCCAGTATGGAGTGACATGCGAAATGAGGAAGGAAGAGTTTTTTCATGTCGTTATGTGCTTCTGGTCCAATGGAACTTCAACAAACTGGTGTGGGAAATGTAAAGAAATCTTAGAACCAGCCAAATGTGGGCCTGGCTGGTAAAAATAGCTGAATCTACTCTCTTTATTTTAAGCTCAGTAAATCACGCACGCCTGGCTGGTACTAAGAGTGCAGTGGAAGTTTATAGGCTCAGTAGGCCAAGGTACGTCAAGCTAATTAGTTTTGTGTTGCCTAGACGGTGAAAGAGTGGGTAGGTAACGATAATAATTCTGTTTTGTCAACTGGAAGCACACTATGAAATTGCTGTGTCAGTACTTTTGCTGGAAGCCGTACGTGATGAAACTGTCTAGCCAAGTTGATCCATTCTACAGCTGCATTTAGCTTAGTTGCTGAGCACAACCTTCAGTTGGATGATTTATATTAAAACTATCCTGCTAATTTGAAACATCAGTCTTGGTACATTCTTTTCATGGTGTTTACTTACCATACCATACTGCATTTGTAGCAATGTTAGGCCCATATATTATATCCATAGTTCCAACATTAGCTACAGCAAAGACTTATTACCCTAGCTGTGTGGGGACAATAGTTGTGTATGTGCCTTAAACACTTGTACAAGAGTGTCAGAGTATAGTTACCCCGCGCCGCGCAGCGCAGCGGCGGGGTTAAGCAATTGGTTCTGTCTGGCGTCTGCAAAAAAAATTTGAAATTGCACGAATTAGAGCCTATAACGATTTCTAAACACGAGGGTGACGATCAGATTCGTCGTATCTTAGCTTGTGTGTACCTGGTAGAGCAATATAGCGGTTATATTCTGAGCATTTTCAGCCTTTCTGATTATCAGTGCCTTCCACCATTTTTAATACGGTCATCGGTCACGCCCACAGCTTGGATACGGTCGTACTCGATCACGGTATACTATAGATAGCACGCTTTCACCGTAGATAATAGTTTCACATCGAAAAATGGATCTTAGAAGAGAAAGAAAGCGTTCCTATAAACTTCGGGAAATCAAACAAGCTCAGGAAGAAGACAGGGCAAGACAACCAGACACTCTGGCTCAAAAGAGGTAAAACGTTTGCAGATAATTTATTATGCGCGATGTTATAGCTAATTAACATGACAGCCTCATGCATTCAGCATGTATACCATCTCCAAAATTACTATACCATCATGCAGTATGCAGTCTGAACTGCACATTATTAACCCAAATAATATTCTCAACCTATACACAGTATTATAACAAGCCAATACATAACATGCACACACACATCATCTACTAATTATACTCCCCCATCTTTCTTAATAATACTGCGTGGGGTATGTGTTCTCAGAACACCTCTAGTTATTTCAGAGGATTGAATGCAGCTTATTATGTTTTCAATAGTATATTTGAGGTCTTCTCCTGAAGTGTGCTACCAAAGACTTCAAGAAAGAGGAAGAATAGAAGAAAAGCCAGTCACTTTGGTAAGGTTTTTACCACAGAGCTCTTGAGAATCTTGTCTGCACAAGTACAATGTAAGTAAAGTAGTAGACCGTGTTCATATGTTGAGATTTTTATCGAAATTAACTGAGTGGACCCTTCAAGCTGAATGCATACTAGTTACATGTATTTCAGCATCATTTTACATTCATGTAGGACTACCTCACATCCCTTCATGAACGGTATGAGGAGTGGCTTGGTGATGAGAAACATCACTACTGGCATGGAAATTCCCCAGTGTTGGTAAGTTACAATTTTTAATGGTATTGCTCAGTGAATTTTATTATTGGGACGAACATGAGTAACAGTTGTGAAATACATAGACTTGGTACATTTGTCTGTCCAAAGATACCACATATGTAGCTGTTTTTGTATGTAATCAGCAGCACAATGACATAAAAAAGAGAAGAGTAGGAGCAGGAAAAGTGACAACTCTCTTTGGAGTTTTGAAGCGATCCCATGGTAGATTCTGTACTAAAAGTAGAATGCATGCTTGGCATCACTTTAATTACATTCAGAGGTCAGGATGAACGTGAAAAAGCCCCACACAGTTGTGAAATGTGTGGACTTGCTACATTTGTCTGTCCAAAGATGCCGCATATTTTGCCGTTTTTGTATGTAATCAGGAGTAAGGAGAGTAGGAGCGGGAAAAGTGGCAACTGTCTTTGGAGTCTTGAAACGATCCCATGGTAGATTCTATACTAAAAGTAAAATGCATGCTTTGCATCACTTTTGCAATTACATTCAGAGGTCATGACGCTATTCCTTACTACATTGCAACATCCAAAAGCATTTAGAACGCGAAGGAGGTTACCGTTCTTCATAGAACTTAGAAATTACTTTGTGCGTGTGTCTGCCCCACTGTGCAGATGTGCAGCAAGATATATTTATTTACACAAAACTGGGACTGGGTCCATTATTTACCTATGAAGGGAGGCTACGTTCATATTCACCTTCATATCCTGACATTTTTTAATGAAAATATCTGCAGCAATTGTGTTTATTATGGCGTGCCACTTTTCCTACTAGGTGATAGATGGGAATGAAGATTCAAGTCTAAACAAAACTGTGCATACCAAGCACTGCACAAACATCATGACTAAACTAGGATTGGTTGACCAGAGAAACACACTAGCTTAATTAAAACTACTTGGTAGTTAACTGCATTTATTTTGTATGGCTTTTCATACTGATTGTTATGTGTACAGCATTGCATTTACTGTATATTTTTTACTAGCTGGATACAAGCATTTATTGAACCCAACCCTCTGCAGCTGTAATAACCAACAAGCATTTGAGTTTGTCGCTATTTACGTGAGTACCGCAATGCGTGAACAGTAGAATGGGAGTAGAATGACAAGTATAATGGTAGCAGTAGAATGGAAGTTGAGAGCATATAGAATGAACAGCAGGAATGAACAGTAGCATGGGCAGATAGCATGGTATTAGTAAAAAAAGTAAAATGGGAATAGAATTGCAGTAGACTGAACAGTACAATAGAACGACTGGGAACAGTAAAATGGCATAGTAGCATAGGTAGTTAGAATAATAGTAGAATGAACAGTAGAAAGGATACTTAGAATGGTAGTAAAATGAGCAGTAGAATGGAAGTAGACTGTATGGTAGAATGCTACCTGAAACAGACCTCCATTCTACTTTGTAAGGGAGTAGAATGGAATAGGACTCAACTCATGTGAAATTACCCTATAGTCCTTTTTCCCAATGTCAGTGCACCTTTGAACTCACTGTCATTACCACTGGTAGTGCACTATAACCATTTATTTATCCTATACATGTCATATTCGGTGCACCTTTGAACTCACTGTCATTGCAGTGCACTCAGTGTGATTCCAGTGCATTCACTGTTGTTGTAGTGCTCTAGCAGTCATCTCAGGGTACTTAGTCTTGTTTCAGTGCACTATATGACATGTATAGGATAAATAAATGGTTATAATGTGTTTGAATATGATCAGTGATATACAAGATTCTCTTAATTTGAGATTGCATTCAGTGGAATGACACTGCACTCAGTGAGATTCCATAGTGCCCTGGAAGGCAAGAGAGTGCACTTGGATGATAAGAGTGCCCTAGTTGCACTATTGAGATGACTGTTATTAGACTACATGTTGCATTTATGCTTGCTCTCATGCCTTTATGCTCCAATATTAATGATGCATCAGGCTCACATCAATCTGAAAACTTGCATTACAGTAGTAGATTCAGCACTGTTCCAAATGGCAAACTTACTAGGTCCAGGATTCATATAGAAAGTCCATCCTCTGAGGGCATGAACTCTACATATAGAGTCCACCCTCTAGGGCATAGCTTACAATTTGGTGGACAACAATTAAGATCAGTAATTTTATGTGGAATATGGATGCATGAAAAATCTGTACACTCAACTTACTAGGTCCTGGGTTTGGCTCAACATCTCCAGCCATCATTAGAAGCATTTCCGCCACTCCTCTTGGATCCTTGGTTTGGGGTAGTGAGCCTGGTGTTACTTTTTCAAGCTACAGTGATTTCAAGATCATGAAAACTGGTATTCACAGTCTCATGTGCAGTGCCCCCCCCCATCCATTGACTGCTTCTGGTGCCACTGAGTAGGCTACTGATTCTTCAACCTGCAGCTGTTTCTTGCCTCTGTTGCTGCTTGGTCACTTTTGCTGTGCATTATAGCTCAAAACCACACACACAATGGCAAACATCACCCATAACCATGCAGTGCATGAACTAAGAGCTTCTATCAGAGAAATATACAGCACAGCTTCTTCAGATAACTCACATGTGGACATGAGTATAGATACTTGGTAGGTGCCAACAAGTTTAATCTGTGGTCAATGCTGTTCGCTGGCCTACCAAGAGCTGTAAACAGCAGGCATGAAAGCATCCACTTCATTTGCTGCTCAAACCAGGCATCAGCAATTGAAATGGCAGATCCAATAGTGGACGACCTTTTAAAACTGGAGACAGAGGGGTTAGTAACATGATTCCGTCTTGGCCAGGCAGTTTTGGCAATTGCCCCAGTCCTGTGTGCCATATGTGATAATCCCCGAGCATCAGATATGACAAACCACACTGGAAGTAGCTCAAAGAAACATTGCAGAATATGCCAGATAAATCAGTGTTTTATTTTCCATCAGACATACATTACAACTACACACATATATCCACCTGCCGTGTGATAAGCAGCATAATCCATGCAGACTTGGAGCAGAGAGATCGAAAGATCAGGTCCTTGAGCAGCTTGGAATCATCCAGCAGCAGCCAACTGAGAAAGAGAGAAAGGAGAAGAGGACCAAATTTGGGATACATGCTCTCTTCAGGCTTCCAGTTGACCTATTCAGGTGTGTTATACAGCAGTAATTTAAAGGGTAATTTAAATATTAACAGTGCCACAATATAAATTTACAGGAGTACACTGGTGGAGTCCCTGCACACCATTTTACTTGGCCCATACAAGTACCTTTTTGCTGATCTCATGGATCAATTGTCACCACGGGCTAAACAATAGATTGCTGCGTGGATTGCAGACTTTAGCTTTTCAGGGTTTCCATCCAGACTCAGCACCAGTATCTGCAGGTATACACACTAGTAAAGCTAGCAAAGTGGTTTGCATAAATTATTTATAGCTATGTATTTCACACCATATTGCAGATATTATGGGTCTTTTCAGGGCCGAGATTATAAACTTCTGGCACAGATAGCACCCTTCCTGCTATGGGACTATCTAAACCCCCTGCAAAAGAAGGTCTGGTTAGCACTGTCAAAGGTAATAGCTAGCCAATAACATTGAACTTTTGAACTTAGCTTCATTTTTTGCCACATACAGATCTTTAAGATGGCCTACTGCGACGCATTTGATCCAGGCTGCCTTGAAGAGGCCGAAAGCACTTGCACGGATTTCATTTTAGCCGTGAAAGCCTACAAGCCAGAGTTACTGCATAAGCCAAAGTTTCATTATCTGCTCCATCTACCTAGGAATATGTTTGATTTTGGTCCATCTGCTGCCTTTGAGGTCAGTTCCTTTATTTTTAAGCACTGCAATTCATAGTTTAATTAGCACATGCAATGGCTTCATTATGTACACAGATGTGAATCTTTTAATGGTGTTATGAGAGCCTACAACATCCATAAAGCCTGCAGCAGAGATATTGCTACGAGATTTGCCACCATTGAGCAACTTCGGTTTCTCTGCAGTGGCGGAAGAGTGTCAACTGGTGATGCAGCAGCCAGCGGGTAAGTACTAGTTCAGCTAGTACAACAGTTTGTAAGTGTATGCATTTCATTAATTGAACAAATGACTACATGTAGTATGAATTTTCTAATTAAATAGATGTGGAGAGGGCCTACAGAGAATTGTGGAGACAAAGGAAGTCCAGAGTTGGCTTTCTGGTACTCCTATGCAGACTCTCAATCAGGAGAAGGCCGTATATCAACCTGGTGCACTGAGGAAGGTCACATATGCTTAACCATTCATTACGAATTATATATAATTATATGTAAATATTTAGTGCAGTTCACTTGTCAATATATCATATATGTACGTATATCTGTCAACTTCATCTACAGGACTTACATCGTGGGTGTAGAGTATCTGAGGCTGTCATTACTACCCTGGAGGGAGTGTACCTTATTGAAATTCTGGCATCAAAAGGGTACCTGCTGTGCTCCAGCTATGATAATGCCGCCATGGGTACAGAAGCATCTCTCTACACAGCAGTAATTGATTCCCAAGAGTCCATGGTGAACAGTGAAGATTGTGTGGCATTCAAGGATGGTGAAGAGGTAAGTTCCTTACATCAGCTATGAGTGATAAAATGGTTTAGTTAACCACTGATTCCAGAATCACATTTGGACACATACACTATAGTTACTTTAGGCATTGCATATTATGAGCTGCTAACTACCAATAGGTTGAGTATGGGCAGCTGAAAGTGTGTTTCACTACAACCAGCACAACTACTGCCTAGTTCAGCTGTTTGAAAAGTAACTGATGGCACTACTGAATGAACAGAACTGCCCTTTGTTGTTTCTGCTGAAAGTGTTGAAGGTAGTGCCATCACAGTCAATTATGTCGACAGTGTCAATTATCCACCAGTGCAGTGCGGAGATAGCTGCAAATTTCGTGATGCTACTACAGCAGAAAAGTTGAGAGGGAAGATATTGAAGTTGCTGGACTAGTATTAAAACATGACTGGACCAACACAATGTTTTGTTTAAATGTTTATTGCATGAAGTGTGTTTAACTTAGTCTATGTCTTAACTATATTGCCAGTTGTTGTTTTTTGTACATGTAACTTGTCAATGCATTATGTAGCCACAACAATTCCAATGTGTTGGGACATGACAGCCATGCAGTCATTAATCTCAAGGCAGCACTATAGCTACAGTACATAGCAGCACCATACAAAAGCATCTATTAGCTATAATCTGTAGCAAAGCTGTATTACACAGAACGATCACAAAATACATACATGTTACGAACATGTATACAAGTCTGTTACAGAATGAAATTCAGACTTGTTACAATGGACTGCCCTAAATCTTACAATCTGTAATTTACGGCCTGTTACGGAAGTGATACGGACTTGTTACAAGTCGTACTGTGTAGTCAAGTTAATGGCCAACTTTCATGATTACGTCGCTTAAACCGAGCTGGGATGAGACATTGTGGCGCCACAATAGATAAGCAATGGAAGTTACTCTATTTATGTAACCAGACCTATAGAACGCAGCTGCAGATTGCCTTGAATTTTCCATGTAATGTTCCTAGTATACCAAAGTACAATACACGAGAAAATTACTTATTGGCGGGCTGTGCAAACATAAAAAACAGATGCATTCAATTTGTAGTGTACTAACAAAAAAGCCCGTTTGCAAGCGCAAAACTTCCAAGTTTCTATTCTGTGATGAGACATTGTGGCGCCACAATAGATAAGCAATGGAAGTTACTCAATTATTTCTATATATGTAACCAGACCTATAGAACGTAGCTACAGATGAACACCCCGCACGGTTGAGGGGCTACTTAAGTATTAAAGTAGCCACGCCCCTAACTTCCGTGATAAATCCGCCCCTTTTCCAGCCCTTGTCGCGAGTTAACAAGATCCGATGGCAATGGATCGAAGAAAGAAACTACTTGATTTCAAATATAACCGAAGGTGGGAGATACGCGCAACTGCAATACAATGTAGTTAGGTACAGTAGATTTCAGACAAGATCAACCTGTGGCTGGTCTCCCATGTGGAGAGTCCTGCACTTAAACAGGAAATGAGACTGCATAATACATAACATAGGGTCGTGTAGAATATCCGACTCCCTGAATATTATACCTGCGTGAGGTTTAGATAATATTTAGACCATACTTCACTGATTTATGCAAATCTCATTGGTCAACTGGAGGGCACTAAATCACTTAGTGCCCGGCTTGTCAACTTAGTGCCCTTATCCTCTGGGCATAATCTGTTTATAGTCCATGTCGGCTATCGACTACTCAGGGAAGTGAACTAACTTGTGTTGCTACGTAGAGCCTGTTGCTATGGTCTAAATCAGTTAGACGCCTCGACCAATGGGATCTACGCGATTTAGAAACCCGAAGGCCCGGGGCTGTAGCGTCCCGAGCGAAGCGAGGGTGCTACTAAGGGCCTGAGGGTTTCTAAATCGCGTAGATCCCATTGGTCGAGGCGTCTAACTGATTTAGACCATAGCAACAGGCTCTACGTAGCAACACAAGTTAGTTCACTTCCCTGAGTAGTCGATAGCCGACATGGACTATAAACAGATTATGTCCAGAGGATAAGGGCACTAAGTTGACAAGCCGGGCACTAAGTGATTTAGTGCCCTCCAGTTGACCAATGAGGTCTCGGTGTCTAACTATTATTTAGACGCCGAGACCAAGGGATCTACGCGATTTAGAAACCCGAAGGCCCGGGGCTGTAGCGTCCCGAGCGAAGCGAGGGCGCTACTAAGGACCTGAGGGTTTCTAAATCCATTGGTCGAGGCGTCTAACCGATTTAGACTATAGCAACGGTAACTACGCTGCCAGTTTTAGTTCAGAAAGATAAACAAACGGCAACAAGCGGTATCGATAGTAACACTCTCCCTTGCCGTGCCCTTGGATCGAGCTATACGAACACGAAGTGGGCGGAGCGACACAGTACGATATGATATACGTATAAGGTAGACTACACCCAAGAGTGGGTTATGCGCCTATGTAACCCACGAGTTTGCGGTTATCCCGAGGCGAAGCCGAGGGATAAATGCAAACAGTGGGTTACTGCGCATAACCCACGAGTGGGTGTGGTCTATCTGACTTATACCACATTGCGCATGCGCACAATCAGCGCCGCGTAGCAACGCCTTGCCTCCAGCGGTAAGAATAAAAGTGTGGGTTATGAGCCTATGTAACCAATACTTTTCAGCCAATCACGTTTATTATAGATGATGTAATGTGGTATAAGCGGTCTTGCACTATCTATGGGTCATTGGATACGGTAAGCAGGCAAGTAGCATCAAGATACGCCACATAGAACTTGTAAAACATTCCCAGAAACTGTAGAAAGTACGGAGGACCGCTAGTAGTTACGATAGCCATGAGTCTAGCGCTATTTCACGGTAAGGTAAGGGCGGGGATTTCCGGACAGGGGGGGAATTTCGGACATTCAGCAAAACTTCGCTCTTACCCGTGCTTTCGATCACCAGAACACTCAAAACGATCGAAACGAGTTCTAAAATAGCAAATTATTGACTTACGGTATTATCTGACCATTTAAAAATTTTCCGTATACTGGTTCATTATTATGTCCGGAAATGCCCTCTACCGGAAATTTCAGGAAATTTAAAAAATCTGGTCTCATTACTTCCTATTGCAAAAGTGGATTTCCACGAAAATTGCAGCGCAGGTAGTGCAATCTTTTGGCTATTTATCGGTACTAGTAGCTCTACTCCAGCTAGTGTAGAAGTGGCGCTAGAGCACAAGATCTCGACGGCTGTGCAAAGTTTGTCCGGAAATCCCAGACCTTACCTTAAGCCTAGCAGCATGACTACCTGCAAAAACACACGGAAACCATCAAAAGTAGCCCGTATAGGCTTACCACACTTTACTGTATCCGTTTCCAACAATTTGTGAGCATAAGAACGCCATACGTCCTACCATGCTACCTAGGATCCCCAGCTTTCTCGTTAAAAAAACATTTAAAAAAATGAGAAGACATATAGGGATGGAATCCCCAAAAAGCAACCAAACAAGGTAGGAACAAACGACACCACAGTACTTTACGAACTCCCATCCCTATATCTTAACATTTTTCCAACCATACGCACACCACAATCCCCTACATGCCACACCAGCCATATCCACAGCCAATAAATGATTGCAGTACTTTACATGTACAACACACATGACCTCACACTAGAACTTATCATACACAGCAGCATATACTGTAGGTAGACTCAATATGTACTGCCCACTCCACATCCTTCCACACACACCAGCACCACTTGTACAATAACACATTTTGCCTGTAACAACTCACTACTATCTTTGACCAACAAAATCTATTTGCAATTGAGATTATTTCAAAAAAACTGCCACAGGATGTACACATCATGATCTAATCAGCATACGTACTGTCATTCCATGCAACAAGCATAAGACCTGGTTGAAGACCTGTTTTTTTTGTGACTTCTTACATACATGACAAGGGAATGAAATGACACTCATGTGATGGAAGAAAACTTCTATACCACTATAGCCTCTCAATTTTGCATGAATTTGGAGGCTTAGGCTAGGCCAAGAGCACTTCAGCTCAGAGGCCTGAGCAGTACTCTCATGGAGCGCTGTACATGTACATGTAGTTGCTTATACAAATTTTGTCATGTGACGAATCTATTAAAGCTTCCTCATTGACTCCTGTACATGTATGTTAGTGAGAGTTAGACATGTACATGTCCATGTAGCTGTTCAACACCATTCTATACTGCAAGTACATGTATAATCAGGTAAAGTGTATAATTTTATCATCGATAATAGCTACCACACTCTGACACCTATTTTATATGTGCATGCAAACTGAAAGGTACATGTATTTCAATCAATAATCACTCAGCTCTAACTAGCCTGAGTCACACCACACAGAACGCACGTGAGACAACCTGAACAGAGCCATTAAGTATTAAAAAGTTTAAAGCACAAGGTGCGCATGCTAAGAAGGGTTAAAAAGTCTAGCTGCATAAAAGTATTGAAAAATTTAGAGCATAAGTTAAAAAGGGTATGTCGTGAAGTATAGACCAAATTCTTGCTGCACAGTAGTGCATGCATAAATCAGATACTTTGCGAGAGCTATGTATATTACCTGTATCCTGTTATTGCCTATAGGTCTCAGTTTAATTTTGTGGTGGATGGATTATACGGACCTAAGGCTCAACTTCTGGAGAATCAAAGCAAGCACGTGTACGTACATGTATGTGTGTACATTGTGCAGATACATAATTTGGTCTAGCATGTATCATAAAGCAGTAGCATGTATCATAAAGCAGTTTATAGAATCTGTGTGAGGGTTGAACACGCATTAGTATAGCATTATTAAACAACTTTGGTTTCCAGGCAGTGCTTGAGGAGGAGTCAAGCACCTCTCCCAACTAGTTGACTGCTTCTAGCTCACAAATATGCAAAGGAGGACTTACCAGTAAACTAATACATATTTAAATCCTGCACGGGATGCGAGGAATTTTCAGCATAAGTACCAGCATTAGCTTACAGGAGCACAACAAAGAACAACAGCTGTATGCATGTACACACATAAAATGGTTTATTGCGTATTGTATAATACATTCTTGCATCAATTCATTATTATTTGCTGCAAGGAATAAAAGTGTGGGTTATGAGCCTATGTAATTAATACTTTTTTGCCAATCATTTTTATTGTAGATGATACAATTATTAAGTAAATGTGGTATAATATATGAAACAAAAACTCATAAGCATAGTGAGTATCATGTACGTAAGTCTGTGTATATTTGCGTATAAGCCAGGAAGTCTGCTCGTAGTGGCTGTAAACTGTAAGTTCTCTACCTGTAAATTACCACAGGTTTATAATATAGGAACTTTAATATAGTAATGCATGTAACATCATAAACGTATGTCTTCAACCATGTATAATGTATATGCATTCTACCTGTCCCTTGATCAGACGTGATAGTGTAACCAAGGAGGACCCAGCTTGTGAGCATCATCTCTACTGGTCTGAACCTCCCAAGAGGGTGTTGGTCGTGAAGAAGTTCAGGGATCCTTGTGTTACTGAGAAATTTAAAGTGCTCACAACTTGGTTGGTTAAGGTAACTATAACTTTTCATCTATGGTGGATAATCGTCACACAGTGTGCTATGTATGCCATTAATAACCTGTTTTCTCAGGAGTGTGACCTTAAAGTGTCTGTTGAACGATCAGTGCTTTCAGAGGAGACTGTTATGAATGATGATACCTACAAGGACATCAAAGAGGCATTTATCACGTGGGATGATAGTAAGTTTATGATCCAAGGAACACCACAATATAGAAGTTGGCAGCTAGTGCACGCAGTGGAATGCATACTGCATGCTAATATACCATGTAGTCAAAATACAGGCATTGTGGGGTGACTCGATTCATGAGAAATTTGCTGGTGCTGTTGCGTTATGCTTTTTGCAGTACATGTACGTAGCAAAAGTGCAGTGATAAACAGTGTTGAGGAATGCAAGCTATAACTGTGAGAAATTAAATACTCCAGAACCTCTTGCTGACACCTAACCACCACTAATAATCTGGCCTCCCTGGTTTTGCTGTTCTTTTGGCCTGTGGTAATGGACCAAGGTTTATTTCTCGTGCACCAGACAGTCTTGAGAATAGGTGTGAATGTCAGCATGTACCTTAGCCTCGTTCCCAGGCTCCACTCCCCAGCTTTCTCGCACCGTGTAGAAAAGCGGGACTGTGCTGCTTAAACTCACGTTTGCATCATCAATTAAACGTGTGCCTTGCCCCCCAAGGCTACATTGTAGGGGGGCAAGATCGCACATATGCAGACATGGTGCAGAACTTAACTCGCTAGTGTGGAGCTTGCTCAGGCTCACCCCAATGAACCACACTGTGTAGACACTCACAGGCATGCATTGAGTCATTTCAAGGTTTGAAATTGTGGTATATATCTTGGACAGCTAAGCATATTCAGCTTACATTTTTACCTACTTTAAATCAACAGCAATGCAACACAAAGCGGTGCATGATTTATTGCTCATTCTATCAAGAGTTCTGTGCACCAACCCCCCCCCCCCCCCCCCCCTCCCCTATTTTTTTTTGCGATGCTACAAATACGTCAATTCTGCACAGGTTTACAGTCTATGCGAGATATATATGCAGGCTATTGCTACTGAAAGATTATGTTGTTAGATCATTGTGACAGTATTCAAGAAGCACTCTTATGTAGCTTGTTGAGTTTCAGAATGAAACCGAAGTGCACTTGAATCCATGTGATTACCCATACTTCCTTTTCTATGAGAATGTAATTATTATTCATACCTTCGAACTAAACTTGCTGGTGTGTTTCTCAGGTTCACGACAGGAATGCCTAAGTGCCATTGATTTTATTATCTGTTTGGGTGGAGATGGTACTCTGCTCTACACGTCCAGCCTATTTCAGGTAAATTAGCTGTCCAACAGTGATAGCAGTGAAAGTATAATTTAATTACTATGTGTTTTTTTTCAGGGAAGCATTCCTCCAATCATTTCATTCCACATGGGATCTCTGGGATTTCTTACTCCATTCATGTTTGAGAACTATAGAAGTGATGTTACTAGACTAATGGAGGGTGAGCTAATGTAAATGTACATGTAGTCCTGTCATATCTGGTAGTGTAGGCAATGAAGAGAGTGTTTACTTGTTCTGGATGGGTATACTCCTGGCACTGGACAGCTAGGGCATTCATATACAAACTAGGCCAGTTCCATGCAGGCCTTTTTGAGCATGACTCACCCATATCTGACCAGTAGGCATAGATCTTATCTTCTGTATTGCACACATGGTTACTACATACATGTAATTGAAATGAAGGTAGAAAACACAGTATCATGCTGTATCTTCCAAGACTGTACATGTATCGTGGAGTACGGTAGTATTCCATATATAGGGATGGCACTGGAAAAAAGTGGCCGCTACATTCAATGTGTACAATGATGTGTTCAAAAACTCTGCCCTAGATGTAGTCATAGGCTTTGATCACCCATACCTGTCATTCTCCAGTGTTTTCATCAGTAACAAGACTGTTAACATTGTCAGAGCGCATCGTTGAACTGCCACATCGGCAAGTCGAAAAAGGGAAAATCGACTATCTTCTTCTGATTCTGATTCTGATTTGTAAGGGAGCCTAGCACAATAATGACTAAAGCAATTGCCAAACGCAAAGAAGTGGCATTTTCCATGGAGAAGTGCACTCATACCAGAGCGAATTCAAAGCTTTCGGCAGTGATTTACTAGCACTCTCAAGTGAACACTTACCGTTACATGCCATTTTTCATTATGTAACCGGAAGCCTAACTGAGCACGTGTTTGGATTTACCTTGTAGTTTCGAGCACGAGCTGTTCTGCTTAGACGATTATAATACTTGGAGTGCGCTTTATGTCAGACCCAAAGTGAGTTGCTGTAGCTACGTTACAATCATGGAGTACGGTAGTACTCCATATGTAGGGATGGGCCCGAAAAAAATGGCCGCCGCATTAAATGCGTACAAAATGGTATGTTCAAAAGTCTGCTTTACATGTAGTTATAAGCCTTTATGAGCCATACCTGTCATTCTCGAGTGTTTTCATCAGCAACAAGGCTTTTAGCAATGCTGGAGAGCACCGCTGAAGCACCACATCAGCAAGTCGCTAAACGGGAAAATTGTTCCATTTCTTGTTTCTTCTCCTTCAGCTGGGCTACCGGGATTTTGACTGAAGCAATTACAATGATTCAAACTTTTGTATAATTATAATCACAAATGGGTTAATGCATTGTACATGTAGAGGGAGGACTCAGGATGTTTTAGTGTTGCCCAGTTTGTAGTCCTGTAGTAGTAGCTATGTATAGCGTGAAGGAAACAAAGGTTGAGAAGATGCAATCATTTAGATATTTGCCGCTCAACTTGTCATGGATTGTGTGCAAGGATGTGGGCTGAACAGTATTGAGTCTACGTGCATGTTACTACAAACGTTATGGTGTAAGGGTGTGTTACGAAGTGCTGCAATCATTAATTTTATCGGCTGTGGATATGGGTGTGGCATGTAGGGGGTTGTGATGTATGTGTGGTTGGAAAAATGGCAAAAGATGTAGGGACGGCAATCCGTAAAAGTAGCTATTGTGGTGTCATTTCTACCTTGTTTGGTTGCTTTTTTGGGATTCCATCACTACATGGTTCTTCATTTTTTAAATGTTAGTATTAAAGAGCACTAATACAACTGCTACACCACTATGGACCAATGGGCATACTAACCTCCATGATGTGCATTAAATGGAGTCGGAAACCGCCACTGCTCTGCACTCTCATGACTATCCTCGCCCACATTGCCTTGCAGTTGTTTGTGGTGGACCTTGAATTATATCTACTGCTCAGGTGATCTCGCCTGTAACAACACACTATACTATCTTCGACCAACAGCATAATGTAATCCATTTGTGATTAAGATTATACTAATACAAGAGTGTTTTAATTCAAAAAAACTGCCACAGGATGTGCACATCACGATCTAACATCCTGTCAATTCCATGTGACTAAAAAGCATGAAACCTGGTTGGAAAAATGTCAAAAGATATAAGGATGAGAGTCCGTAAAGGTACTGTGGTGTCGTTCGTTCCTACCTTGTTTGGTTCCTTTTTTGGGATTCCATCCCTGTGTCTTTTCTTGTGACTTTCACACTAGTATTTCATTATTTCAGTGAGACTGATCAGAAATCATAGCAACAACTCTTCTGTTACATCCCAGAATGCACTAGTGTAAACACGTGAGACAGGTTCTACTTGTCTCAGATTATTTTGCTACTATGCATATTCACATGCATTGATGGCCAGGGCAGTGGGCTTTTAGTTATGGGGCTTCAGACTTTTACCCTCCCAGAAGCTACATAGTATAGCTACGTATAGGTACATTGTGGGTACGTGTGCACAGTCAATGTACTGTGACTATAGTAGTGTTATAAATGCACTAGCCAGGTTTGTATAACTTTTATCGCTTTTATATACTAACTTACATTGTAGATAACAATTTTACAGTGAGGCTGATAATTCATTGGCAGGCAATGTGAGTCTGACCCTGCGGCACAGACTGGAGTGTGTGATCAAGACAGAGCAAGAAGTTCGTACAACCGACCCTTCTGAAGAGTGCCCTGTATCACCCAGTGAGGCAGAAAGGCCCAAAATTCCTTTTCAGAAATTTTCCTCAAAAATTGTCATACCAACTGAGAATTTGAGGACCAGAATGTTGGTGGGTAGTGCATGATACGTAGTTGTCCATGATAGTGATATTTAATAACACACAGTGATGTTATAACCACTGCATATGCTACACATAGATTATTCATAACGTATTGGTACATAGCCTGGTTCCCAGGCTCCACTCCCCAGCCTTCTCACAAAAGCTGGGGAGTGGAGCCTGGGAACAAGGCTATTTTGGTACATACTACATGTGGCTAATTTACTAGAATTTTACACCTGCATCTATCCAAAGAAAAGAAGTGGTTGTCTTAATTTACTGCGGCGTATAGTGAATTGTCCAGATTGAAAAGGTTTGGCTTGTATTTGTGTGTTGGTGGTACACATCTCATGGCATTACAATGCCACAATGTTTTTCTGAAGTCATGTAGCCAGCATTGAATAATTTGCACGTCCATGCATTTGCTTTTATATATCAAGCGTGACCACACTGCAAAGTGTAAGTATATGGTGGTTGAGCGGAAATGTAGAAACATGACCTGGGTGCAGCTCAAGTATACATTGTAAATGTCGGAAATTTTACAAATTGGAACCTTGGTGCTATACATGTTGGCCTTCAGGTCAGTGTATGTACCATGAGTGAGCAGAGAGGCTAAATTGTACCCCACTGATAGCAATTCATATGAAGTTTATGTGGTATACAATATTATTTTCCCTGAAGTACTGAGAAAAACATTGTTTTGGGGGTTTTAGAAGCAAAAAAAATTTTTAGCATCGTTTTTGCCAAAACACTTGAGTTAAGGAAGGAAACTTGGCCAGCTAATCCTACAGTGCTTGTAGTGAAGTTTTTTGGTCCCAAGTCTGAAATCTTAATACTTTACCAATCACAAGATATAACCACTTTTGTTTGGTTTTTGGTAAATTTTCCTAAAATCTGTGCTATACATGTATGGCTTCTGTTGCCTTATTTGGGGGGAAATTTGGGGTGGGGATTTGTAAAAAGCATTTCCATAACATTTTTATATATTATATTTGGGTACATTAAAGCACTTAAACCTGAAAATTTTGAAAATTTGCTTTATTTACGTAAAACAGTTGGGATATTCCTTATAGAAGGTGAAATTAAATGTACATGTTTAACCAAGGATCACAGTGGTATGTAAAGTTTGACCGTTTTATATATTGACCTACAGTATTTTATCTGCAGATCATGAACGATGTTGTGGTTGACAGAGGACCCTCACCGTACCTCACTAACTTGGAAATCTTTTGCAATGGAAGAAAAATGACATCTGTTCAAGGAGATGGTATGTATTTGCAGTACGTGTTTACTGGTTATAATTGCCAAGCAGCACATTGAAAGTGTAGTGAATAAAATGTATAATTACATGTATGTATGTATGTACATCTACAGGATTTTTATACAGTTTGATGATTATTTTTAGACAACTAGTTGGATTGGAATTGAGAATACATAAATGTAGTTCAATGAAATATCCAACCAAAAATTTCTCTTCAACAGGATTATATCCTGTTGCTATATCGGGTTACTAAAATGCACTGTTTCTCCCAAAGGGGGCATCAGGGTACTTTAATCTCATGGAAAGTTACATCCTTCCCCCCCCCCCCCCTTTTACTTCTTCACTTGGGGGAAACACTGCTAAATGTGATATGCACACCATGCTGAAAAACTACAATAGCGTTATCATTTGGCTAGCTAGTTGAACACACACATCTACTTTCGTTAGTATGCTTCCCGACAACAGCCATTGATGACTGCCCACTTTCTGCTGAATGGAGATGAACTGCGCATCTGTAGTAGAAAGACTTGTTGGTGGGTTGCAGCTTTAGCTCTTTATGAGTATGGCCCATTTGCGTGCAATTGTGGGTGGGATTTGACCCCATGAGTGTGTACAAGTATTTTGCTGTCTGTGTAGACTTCATTGTAAGGCTGAAATGTAATTGCTCTGTAGAAATGATGGATAAACAACTGCATATTCATTGAATCATGAAATGGGCTTGGAGATGCATACAGAAGCATAATATAACACTATAGCAGCATACCAATGTGTAGGCAGTTGACGAATGTGATCTTGCTTAAGCAAGTGCACATAATCATGTGTGGATACATGTTTATGCCAGTTTCTGTGATGGTGAGCAATAATTATTACCTAGTTTAGTAGGCAAAATGATGAAATATGTCGTGAATGTGTACAAGTATTTTGCTGCCCACAAGTGCAATGTCTCACCATACTGCCCACTAAACCAGATATTGAAAGATTTATTAAATATGCACTACTGACACACTCAATCTATAACTAAGACTAACAACCGATCAGAGCAATAGATGAGCAAAAAGCTTCGACATTAGGGCTAAGGTAGGTTTACTTGACTTGGAGAACTGCTGACGATGTAAGATTTGTACACATAATTAGATATTGGTATCTGCATTACTGACGAGTACCTATTGCATGGGCACAGCGCATGCACTCAAACGTTAGCTGCCGTTTTGAAGGAAGAGAAGGAAAATACTATTGTAGGATTTAGACAACTAACTCAATTGCATAATGAATATTATGGAGTACAGTAGTACTCCATATATAGGGATGGCTCCAAAAAAAATGCCTGCCCCATTGTATGTGTACAAAGTGATATGTTCAAAACTCTGCCCTAGATTTAGTCATAACCTTTTGTGGACCATACCTGTCATTCTCGAGTGTTTTCATCAGTAACAAGACTCTTAGCATTGCTGGAGAGCACCGCTGAAGTACCAGATCGGCAAGTCACTGAACTGGCAAATCGTCCATTTCTGATTGTTTCTTCTTCAGCCAGGCTACCATGATATTGACTGAAGCAATTACAGTGATTCAAATGCGAATAAGCGGTATTTCTTCTGGGGCATGCACCCACACCATAGCGTTCTCAAATAAATCAAACTTTTAGGCAGTGATTCTCAAGCGCTTGAGGCAAGTACTTGCCACTACACACCGTTCTGTTCCATTCCGTTCTGCATAACGGTGGTTACGTTCAAAACTCTGCCCTAGACTTAGTCATAAGCTTTTGTGGACCATACCTGTCATTCACGAGTGTTTTCAACAGTAACAAGACTGTTAACGCTGACAGAGAGCATAGCTGAAGTGCCAAATCGGCAAGTCACTAAACCGGCAAATTGTCTTCAGCTTTCTTTCTTTCTTTCGAGACCATAGCACAACAATGACTGAAGCGATTACAATAATTCAAACGCGAAGAAGCGCTACTGGAGCTGGGCTATTGCACCCACACCATAGCGTTCTCAAAGAAATCAAACTCTTCAGCAGTGATTCTCAAGCGCTCTAGGCAAGTACTTGCCGCTATACGCCGTTCTGTTCCGTTCCGTTCTGCGCATTAAACGATGGTTACGCCTACACCGGAAACGTACAGTTTCAAAAAAAAAAAGCCTCGAGCACGAGCTGTTCTGCTTAGACGCTTATAATACTTGGAGTACGCTTTATGATGCACCCAAAGTGAGTTGCTGTAGTTACGTTATAATAGTAAGAACACTGATACAACTGCTAGACCTTTACAGACCATACTAACCTCCATGATGTGCATTAAATGGAGTCGGCAAACTGCCGTAGACAGCTGTTTGCCATTGCAATGTTGCATGCAAGAATGTGTGGGTGTACAGTGGCATTCTCAAATCGGTAGGTGCTTAGCCCCACTGAAAGCTTTGCAGTGCATGAATGGGAGCATATGTGGATACAGCTAATACCGCTCATCTACCCCACACAACCACACCATCTAAACACCATTCATACCTTTCTCCTCCCCCCAAAAAACAACAGAAACAAGTAGCAAAAAAAAAATGAAAGAACATATAGGGATGGAATCCCCAAAAAGCAACCAAACAATTGCAAGGTAGGAATGATACCACAATACCGGGGCCTACCCTTACAGATTGTCATCCCTATATGTTTAGCCATTTTTCCAACCTCACACACAAACACACACACACACACACACACCAATCCCTGGCATGCCACACCAGCCATATCCACAGCCAATAGAATGTGGCATTTGCAGCACTTCACAATGCAACACACATCACCCCCTCACACTACAACTTATCCTCCACATGCAGCAATACACACTCTTAGAGTAGACTACATACATGTACCACTTACCAGGCCCGGAGGAAGCAAATTTAGAGTGGTCAGGCCAAGACTATGTGTAAAATGCGCGCGAGCACGCAGTTTTTAGGGGGGTCTGGGGGCCCCCAGAAAAATTTTGAATTTTAGACGTTCTCAGATTGATTCTGACGAAATTTCCCATAGATCCTGAGCCTATGCTCTGAGTCCCCTATAAACTCAGTTGCAGTACTCCTAAGGTCAAGATGGTCTGTGCATTCCTTGTGAACGTGCATGACTAAGAGATTAATGTTCAATCTTTGTTGCTGCATAGTTGTCCTCAGGTAGTTCTTTACTCTACGGAGAGCACTAAACGATCTTTCAGATGTGGCATTAGTGGGAGGCATTATGAGCAGCAGTTGAACGAGGCGAGAGACTTGAGAGAGCAAGCCCCTTTGGGCACAAGAAAGTGACATAAAGTAATCTCTGATGTCAAAGATCGAAACAGTCGACGTTCCTTCTTCATTGAAGTTAACAGCAAAAGTATGTAACTGTGAACATAACAGTGTTGGATCAAAATCATCCTTGTAGAATAAGCAAACAACTTTTAGCTCTGAGTCAAAATCTTCTCGCTTACAAGCCTTCAAGAGAAGCTGTTCTACTTCACTGTAAACCCTATAGCCGGGCTGGTCAAAACGATCAGTTATGCATGTGGTGATCGTGTCTATGGCCTCATAATAATGCGGACGATAGTACTCCTTTGGGGTACTGTGGAAATCACCAGCAGAGGTGCCATCATCAAACCGTTTAGGAATCCTGCGGCGACGAGGTAGCTGGGGCTCTTCAACATCAAGTGACTCAGCTGTCGAAGACACCTTTGACCAGAATAAGTCAAAGAGTTCGCTACTTCTTATAGACTGGAGAGTCTTAACTGTCATCCTGGCAATTTCTTGGCCTTCTGCCGCAGAGAATGTCTTGTGCTGCAGAGTTCTACTGAGGTTGTCTGTATGTCGCAGAACTAACTCGCCCAACATGACACCAAACAGGAACTGAAAGGACTTCATTTGGGCAGATACTCCTTGAATCCTGGCCTTTACTTCAGTGTCACGTGTCACCTGTAAAGCACTTATCCACGTACTCTGCAAGACTTCAAAGTTGTTGATGATGCTGGCAAGTGAGTCTGCTCGTACCGTCCATCTCGTTGGACAAAGAACTCGGATTCCAGGTGTGCTGTTGGTGGCATGGCTCTCCTTCAACTCATGGAAAATTCCATCTCGGCGTGGAGAATACTTGATGAGCTTGGTGATCTCATGTGTAGTTTCCAAGGCATTCCTCATTAGCTCAGAGGACTTCATGGTATCACTGGCAGCCAAGTTTAGTGAGTGACCATAGCAGTGCGTGTAAACTGCTCTTGGTTCCAGATTTTGAATCCGCTTTGCCACACCACTCTTGGACCCGCTCATTGCACTTGCCCCATCATAGCACTGGCCACGGATTTTCGCCAATGGAAGATTCAGCCTTGTCAGGGTATCTTTGATTGTTGTGGTAAGTGTTTCAGCATCAGTTGAAGGTACTTGGTAGAGTCCAATAAACTCTTCATGGACTTGAAAATCTTCCGTCACCCAACGAAGAACAATGGTAACTTGCTCATAATTAGAAGCGTCAGTTGTCTCATCTGCCATAATCGTAAGAAATGGTGACATTTGGAGGTTGGATGCAATTTGTCTCAATATCTGGTGGGCCATGATCCTGAGAAATTCATCCTGGATCTCATGGGAGGTATATTTGTTAGCTTTTCGTGCTAACCACTCACTGATGCTGGGATCTTCCTCTGCTCTCAACTTAAGCAACTGCAAAAAGTTACCGTCAGACTCGTTACCATCACCCCTGAAGGCTAAACCTTGGCGAGCAAGAAACTTGACATTGGCAAGGATCTTGAGCAGAACTTTCCTGTTACCTTCCTTCTCCTTTGCATGCTGCTGTGAGAGCATTTCACCAATATCCCGGGTTGTTACAGGGAGAGACACCATTACTTCAACTGCTTCTCGATGGCAGGAACTCTGCTCATGTTTCTTGAATGACACAGTAGCATCTTTCCAGTTGCTGAATCCCTTAAAGATCTGCAAATACATAGAGACAGACACATACACATTCACAGTAAGTTAGCTATACACTTAATGCCTCAGTAGTGTAGAATTGTAGCAAGTTGATTACAAAATCTTTCAACTTACAAATGCTGGATCTGCATTTGCTGTCTTCACTCACTTCTCCTTGAATCCTATTACACGTGTATGACAGTACACCAGATCACGAGCTTCATCGTAATGGAGAAAGGGCCACTGCCGGAACCACGATGCCTGGAATGGCCTCAGTATAACATTCTTCTTTCCAAACGAGCACTTAGGGAAGCTAAATGCTGATGGTTGGTGTGGAGAAATTGGTAGCTCTGGCAGAGCTTCGCGTGAGCTTGATGCCATGTTGGAAAATACTCGTAGCTGTAATAACTCTATTCAGACTTACAAACTGAATTAAGTAGTTATACAGTGTGAAGCTTAGTATGATTAATAAATATAGACAGACAGAGAGATACATAGACAGACAGGTGACTATAATAAAATGAACTCATAAAGTAATGTATGCATTAGTTTAAAAAAATACTCACTTCAAGTTCAGGCATATAATACTACAGCTGCAAGTCTGTATAACTATACAATGAATGAATAAATGCACGTGTTCTGCGTGCGCGCGCTGTGGTCTCGAGCTCATACCCGGCCGGGTACCCAGCTCCCGAGCCACGTTGGCGCCGCGCCATGGCCTGGGAAAGCAGCATTACGTAATTGGACACGCCCCTTGCGATCTAGCTGTCACCATACGGCAAGTCGCGCAGAGCTATAGTTACTAAGCTATATACTAGTACTGCACTTCGATGACTTTTCTGTGAATCATTGATACAAGGTACTTTAGTGAAAAAGTGGTCCGGCTAAAACCGGACCGGCCGGACCGCTTCCGCCGGCCCTGCTTACCCCACATTCTACACCACAATCCACACCTACAATGACACCTACACACTTCCACCTGCAACAACACCCTTTGACTCCACCAACAGTTAGTATGGAACAAATTTCCAAAAACACTACTCTATTATACCAAAGTACGTTAATAAAAAACCTAATCATCTACACCACAATCTAACATCTTGTCGTCCTATGTAACTAGCACTTACATATAATGAGACCTAGTTGCAAAAATGGCAAAAGATATAGGGATGACAATCCGTAAGGGTATTGTGGTATCATTCCTACCTTGTTTGGTTGCTTTTTGGGGATTCCATCCCTATATGTTCTTTCATTTTTAAATGTTTTTTTGTTACTTATGTATATAGTGATCGACTTTGCGAGGTGGTTGCTATTTGTATTGTGCTAAAGAAAGTGTAGGTTCTTGACAGCATGTTCTGATTCTTATATAGGCATTATACTTGTATTCATCCATACTTAGCCTCGTCCCCAGGCTCTCCTCTTGAAATATTAGTTTAGGGAAGGCCTGGGGACCAGACTATAAAAATGTGTATAGACTGCATATGCATGCATGTACAGTATTCTTGCACATAAACATGTTGGCTATCTTATAATTTGTATGCCTGAATGTAAGCACATATCATACAATGTATATACACACATGTTTGTATGTGCATTCTTGATTTCCTGTACAGTGTTAAAGCAGGGGGTTTGGTTATTACTCGCAGGGGAGAGGCTCCACGGAATGGAGTACTACATGCTACGTTGGCAGCAGCTAATGAATAACTACATTCCGACCCCCCGACCCCCCTCCCCTAGCTGGTTAAATGGTAATTAACCATGCAGCTTTAGATAGTAGCTAGTTTAGGCATCCTTCTTGTTGGCTTAGGTCTTGAATGTTATTGTTTTTAAGTACCGGATTTTGATTGGAAGCTGTGTGCCACGAAACTGATATTTAAATAACTGTTAATTATTGCAGTTTACAACATTTGTCATTTCTATGCGTCCTTCTTGTTCAGATATTTTGTTGGAACTGTGATGTACCGATATAGTGGAGTAATTATTATTGTGACATTGTAGCTAGCTATGTAGTAACAGACAAGTACGTAGATAAATCACCGTGGAGCGCATACTGGATCAGCCTATGGACCTACCACCCACATGCTAAGTTGCTAACATTGGGAGGGAGGTCCGTAGGCCAATCTGGTGTGTACTCCAGTGTTGCAGCTTGTTTAATTATTACTTATAAAAGGACGGGGGGGGGGGGGGGGCTGCACCTCCCCAGACCTCCCTGCTGCATTTTTGGAGTCTGTTTTGATGAACACCATTGCTTAGATCAAAGTACATGCTAACATGGGTGATTCGGAAGCACCAAGTGCTGGTATGTGTTCCACTATGACTCGAGCATCTCTCTGTTGTATGGTAACAGTTACTATGTAGGACAAGTCTGGACTCGAGCATCTCTCTACATGTTGTATGGTAACAGTTACTGTGTAGGACTAGACTAAGTCTGGCCTCCACATGTTAGCATGTGCTCACACCAGATCAGCCTATGGACTGTGCCTCATTTGAGCAATGCGACTTCCACTAAAATAGAATTTTGCATATGTACCTACCTTCAATAAGACACAAGTACAACCCTATTCTGTACATAGACACAGGGGCAGAACTCGACTTGCTAGTGTGAGGCTCACTTAGGCTCACCACAATTACCTACTAGTGCATAACATCACAGTTTGTAGCTAGAGCATGTACATGTATTATGCAGAGAAGTTACCACAAAAGCCAATCCTGATCGTGATGCCATATAGAGTTTCATTCTCACATTTGTACATGTTTTTATCTACTGCTGTTTAGGATGTTTCACATGCTTTTATCTAGTCTTGTTTGTTACGTACTTTATAAAGAAAGTGCACGAACACTGTAAGGAAATGATGATTCTGTAATTCCAAAGTCCACTTGTTTATGCATTTCCTAATAAGCTAATGTTAGGACAGTAATTATGGCTGCATTAATAGTTATGGTGGCAGGCAAGCAATTTACTTGTTGGTTATTGCTTGGCAACCAAACGAGAGCTGCTAACGCTGGTGTTCCAGACCGCCTTTTTAAACATCATGGCCGTTGGCGGTCGGAGTCAGTAAAGGATGGCTACGTTAAGGACTCTATTTTGTCACTTTTGTCTGTGTCTCAAAGCCTTAACCTGTAATTGTACTGCCCGTTCTTTGTTGCCCTATATATTGCGTATGTTGAAGGCGTGCACAGCAGGCCTTATCACTAGTGTGATGTGAACAGTGGGGGGTTGTGCATGCAAGCATGCATGTTATGGGAGATATAGTTTTCGTCATTTGACAACAGAAATTAGACAGAATAAAATATGCTCCCGGAAGTATGTATGACGTTACATGCGTGACTGTGGTGCACTTGGCTGGAGGTAGTACATAAAGGCAGCCATGTGTTGCTAGTCATTTCTAATTATAGTTATGCACATTGCCACAGTACTCCCACCCCTATCAAACCATTCCGCCTTGCTGCATCCTCAGACACTCTTCTGGACTTCTAGATGCTCTAGACGCTGTGATGTGTATTGTTGTACTCTCTTATGCTGCAGTGGTTGAGCTGGTATTTCTTTGGGTTTTTCCAAAGTTTTTCTCCAACTGTGTTGGATTTTTCCCAGGTGGATGTGGGCTGCATCCTCCTAAATTCCCCAGTAAAGTTTTGTCTGGCCCCGGCTTGTGTGTTTGATTTCTGTTGTCTTTCCTTATCGTTTGCTATATTGCCTGTGTTGAAGTCTATTGTGGCATGCACTGCGGCATGTCAAGAAAACTGCATTTGTAAACAAAGGGAACACTGTATTTAGTCTTATGACCAGTTGAGTAAAGATAATTGAAGTGTATACTTAGCCTCATTCCCGTGCAGGCCCACGAGCGTGTGCGTGTTTCCGCAATGCAAACGAGAGCCTAGGGACTAGGCTAGTGTATACTAGTACGGCAGCCAAGCAGAGATGCGAATGTAATGAATCACAACCTGAAACTATAATTGATGAAAATTATGCAAAAAAACATTTTAAGAACATATAGGGATGGAATCCCCAAAAAGCAACCAAACAAGGTAGGAATGATACCACAATACCCTTACGGATTGTCATCCCTATACCTTTTGCCATTTTTGCAACTAGGTCTCATTATACGTACGTAAGTGCTAGTTACATGGGACGACAGGATGTTAGATTGTGGTGTAGATGATTCGGTTTTTTAACATATTTTGAGTAATGATTTTGGAAATTTGTTCCGTACTAACTGTTGGCGAAGTGAAAGGGTGTTGTTGCAGATGGAAGAGTGTAGGTGTCATTGTAGGTGTGGATTGTGGTGTAGAATGTGGGGTAAGTGGTATATGTATGTAGTCTAGTCTAAGAGTGTGTATTGCTGCATGTGGAGGATAAGTTGTAGTGTGAGGGGGTGATGTGTGTTGCATTGTGAAGTGCTGCAATTGCCACATTCTATTGGCTGTGGATATGGCTGGTGTGGCATGGTGTGTGTGTACATGTGTGTGTGTGTGTGTGTGTGTGTGTGTGTGTGTGTGTGTGTGTGTTGAGGCTGGAAAAATGGCAAAACATATAGGGATGACAATCCGTAAGGGTATTGTGGTATCATTCCTACCTTGTTTGGTTGCTTTTTGGGGATTCCATCCCTATATATAGATCTTTCATTATTTTTGTTACTTGTTTCTGTTGTTTTTTGTGGGGAGGAGAAAGGTATAAATGGTGTTAATTTAACATGAATGGGAGCATATGTGGATACAGCTAACACCGCTCATCTACCCCACACAATTACCACACCATATTAACAGCACCTATAATGTAACGGACACAGAATGCACTTTGCACTGCAAAGCTTTCAGTGGGGCTTAAAGATATAGCAGAGTAGCAAAATACAGCTAATGTGAATTGTAGCTAAGCACCTACCGACTTGAGCATGCCACTGTACACCCACTCATTCCTGTATGCAACATTGTAATGACAGACAGCTGTCACAGCAGTGTGCCGACTCCATTTAATGCACATCATGGAGGTTAGTATGGTCTGTAAATGTTCTAGCAGTTGTATCAGTGTTCTTACTATTATAACGTAACTACAGCAACTCACTTTGGGTCCGTCATAAAGCGTACTCCAAGTATTATAAGCGTCTAAGCAGAACAACTCGTGCTCGAGGGTACGTTTCCGGTGTAGGCGTAACCATTGATTAATGCGCGGAACGGAACGGAACAAAACGGCGTATAGCGGCAAGTACTTGCCTCGAGCGCTTGAGAATCACTGCTATACGGTTTGATTTGTTTGAGAAAGCTATGGTGTGGGTGCAATAGCCAGGATCCAGTAGCGCTTCTTCGCGTTTGTAATTGCTTCAGTGAATATCGCGGTAGTCCAGCTAAAGAAGAAGAAGACGAAACAAGAAAAGGACGATTTACCCGTTTAGCGACTTGCCAATGTGGTGCTTCAGCGGTGTTCTCCAGCAACACTAAGAGTCTTGTTACTAATGAAAACACTCGAGAATGACAGGTATGGTCCACAAAAGCTTATGACTAATTCTAGGGCAGAGTTTTGAACATATAACTTTGTACGCAAACAATGGGCCAGCCATTTTTTTTGGAGCCATCCCTATATATGGAGTACTACCATACTCCATAATATGCGTAAACCATAGTTTCCAAAGAGGCTCATTTGAAGATTGGCCTCCAGGTAGGCATACATACTTCCCAGTGACTTTTAAGTTCTTGCATACCAGAGAGTGAGCCATGCCTTCCCATGGCATGGGCAGGCAAAGAACTTATCAACACCGCTGGAGCATGCTGTGCCATTCACATGTAGTTTCCAAATGGAAGTGGCTCACTTTGTCCGCCCCAGTATTCGTCGGGTATCTTTGCCCCACCCTGATAATTTGTGAACTGTGAAACATATCTGGAGTCCTGTGTTGATAATAGGAGTCTGTACGGCCAAATTACACAAGCCTACTATACGTTTGCAAAGGAAAGGCCTGTTTGTAGTATCTGTGTAGTATCTGAGCTGTTCACTAAAATGGTGAACGTATGAAGGCTTGCTGTCCCTAGAACCAGGAGTGCTGTAGCTTTTTAGCAGAAATCAGCATTATTTTAAGGACATTATACGTGCAGAATCCCAAGAATCACTCCTGTCCTGCAGTTGGCATGGACATAGCACAATCTAAACAGGGAAAGTGTGGTCCAAATGTATGAAAGCACGCCTAGAAGAACAGAATACATAAAGTAAAAGATGCTAAGACAAACTTAATGTGGTGGTAATTGAACCCAATTAAAGTTCTCTGTTTTCCACCCAATGGTGTAAATTTTCCCCCTCTGTGACGTACACCTTCATACCTATCAATTTTTTTACACCAGGGCCCCCCTTCTCTCACCCACCCTCTCTCTTTCACAGGGGTGATAATCGCAACTCCTACTGGGAGCACGGCCTATTCTTTGGCAGCAGGAGCCAGCATGGTGCATCCCAGTGTTCCCTCCATGGTTGTTACACCAATATGCCCACACTCCCTCTCATTCAGATCCATTGTTGTGCCATCAGGAGTTGAGATTACGGTATTAGGAATAAAATTTTGCTAGCAAAATGTGGTAACCATGCATGAGTGAAGATTCAAAAATCAGTGATGTAATCTTACATGCCTAAGGAATAACATACTACCAATACTTAGAAGTTAAAATACCCACTAATCAGATTATGATTTGATACAGCATTCTGGGTACTCGACCTATCCTCAGTTATAAGTTGTACTATATGTATCTTGTACTGTGCAGATTCGTGTTGCACCTTCCAGTAGAAACTCAGCTTGGGTAGCATTTGATGGTCGGAACAGACAAGAAATAAAACAGGGAGATAGGTATGTATCTTGTTAGTACATTTTACTGCCCGTCCCTTCTTCATATAGTGCTACATGCAATACATTGTAGTTTCACCATGCATATCCACAGACTAGTGACGTACCTGGCAGGCCTCCATGTCTACATTCTATCTCCCAATCATGGGAAATTTAGGCATGGAGTAAGTCAGTCATATTTTGCCACCATGAATGATTGGATGTAGAGACGAAGACTAAAAGACACTTGGCTATACCGCAGAAATAGAGTGGGAGTCCACTATACCTTGCACCCAAGAAATAGTGTTCAAGCATCCACTTTCATTGTTGCTAGAGGCAAACAAATGACTGTCTGCAAAACATCCAAAATAATATGTCTTGGGGTTTTCCAATGGTGTAGAAATATCACTGAAGGTTGCTTCAGAGAAAGAACAGGCAACGGTGATTGCGTGCATGGCTGTTTGCAGATAGTCATTTGTTCCGCATCTAGATGAGAATGGATGCTCAGGCACCATTTTTTGGGTGCATTGAGGTACAGTGCATGGACTCCTGCTTCATTTCTGCATACATATACAGCAGTATGTCTTCAAGGTTTGCCCCTGCATATGAGCAGCTGATCATTCGCGCATGGTGGCCAAATATTGGTGGCTTATTGTATAGATGTACATACTCAGAAGTCAGTGCAACTGATTGTATTCCTTTGTTTCAGCGTGACTGTAAATACCAGTACATGTCCCGTACCTTCTATCAACAATACTGGTCATGTGACTGACTGGTTTGACAGTTTAGCAGAGTGCCTACATTGGAATGTTAGGAAGGAGCAGAAGAAACTATGAGTTTCAACTTCCCTAGTATAACACGGTGAAAGTTGAGATATTACTGTAATGTACTGTATAATACAATTATGACAGCCATAGAGTATTTGTACAGTGGAAATAGTTTTTCTACTTTGTTTCAACTGTATAGCAACAGATTGCCATTGCCTATAAATGTGCCTAGCTTCTCATTGCTGTATTCTTGCTATATAGTTTCATATTCATGTGTATAAAAGTCATCTAAACACTTTATTTAAAGATGAGGTACATGTAGAAGACAATTCAAAGTTCCACTGTGGATTAGTAGCTGCTCAAGGCTTCGTTATCTTTCTGCAACTCACTCTACATACATACATACATACATACATACATGTAGAAGTAGGTCTCTTAGTCTGTAAATTAAGGTAGACCATGTTATGGACGTACTCTGATCTCCAGAAGATGATCGAGTTTGCATTGTTTCTCATACATGTATAAGCCATATGAAGACTGGCGTGAGTGAAAGTAGCTTATTGTACTACTGGTGTTACATGTACTTACATGTATACTGGTATACTAAAACACAAACAGGATTATTATTAAATTTACTGAGATAATTAATTATACATGTGTATCCACTGCTAAAGGTGAACTGTTACTAATACTAAAAACACATCCTACAGGATTACTATTTACAGAGCTAGTATGTATCCACTGCTAAAGGTGAGCTATTACTACAAATACTGGTTTCTACCGGTGAGACTACAGCAAGATATGTACAATATAAAAACAATAAGGAAACAAGAACTATAATACATGTCTCACTACAAACGCAAGTGTGGATTTATGTTCTCTTCTTGTCCTAATGTATAATACGTATCACTTCCAGTGTGCATAGTGCTCCAATATATACACCAGGACGATGGAAATAATGTAGAGTGAGGCTACGAAGAATCCAGTAAGCAGCTGTGGGATAAAAACATATTAGTGAAACACCAGGTCACGAATTTGACAACCTTACGTTTACTTATCACAGAAAAATATATAGAAAAATATATAGTACATAACAACTGGGCTGAGGGCAATAGAACGTTTTTCTGACAATACATTACAGCTCTAGCTAGCAGAGCACACAACTGCTACTACAAAGGTATAGATTTTCACATTCCCTCTTCGAATGCAGACTGGGAATGAGGCTAGTATTATCTATCATTCATGCAAGGTAGCTGTACTCTAAGCTCAGCTACAGCTTTAGTTACAATGTAGTTTGGCTGGCTAGGTTTAGACAATTCTTTGATAGCCAATAATTATCCCATCTGCCTCATACCCAGGCCAAATAAAGTGGTGTGGTATACACTAGCCGTTCATGCTCCAGTATCACCTTGCACTAGCAGGTATTGCACAGCTCTAGTGCCTGTATTATCTAGATCGAGTAATATTTGGCATTGTGTACACATTTTAAATAGTATAGGCTATAGATGCTACTAGTAGGTTTAGTAGCTACATAAAGCTGCATATATACCTCTTAAGGGCTCAGTGGGTAAGAGTATCGGACTGCCCCCCACCCCCCCCCCCCCCAGGATCCACCACCGAATAGCACAGGAATTCACTTGGATGATGTGCATACACAGTGGTACTGTCTGATATGGATCATCTAGTGATACGTATATAGCACCTCTTGATCTGCACATATTATGTAATCAAAATACACTCACGATGTATGTATGACGGAATCCAAATCCTGAAATGATAGCAGTAATGCCAACCAAAAACTCAACAAATATGATGACTGTAACCTCTGCAAAAAAAACAAACAATTTCAAACACTGTGTAAGATCAGTGTGGCCAGTAGTATTCATTGCCTAAGCGTTTGAGAGTGGTGGCACATGCACAAAAACCAGGTTATGTGGATGTCTGGGCACAAGACCATAGATTTAACTGTTATACTGTAGTACATTTAATGTCATGAACAACCTGAAATTCAAAAGAATTATGTGGGCGTTTAAATCTAGCTGCCATACAATACCTACATACATACCTACATACAAAGAGAAAATGACATGAGATATAGCAAGATTCTTGTTGACAAATATTTCATTGAAGTGGAACTCCCTTTATCTGTGTGTGTACATTTGCAAACTCCAACTAGCCAATGCCCAGTGGACCATAAGGCAAGCAAGTGATTTTTCCATCTCACTGTTTTCGTTGTCTCAACTATGGGCTGAACAGTCTCTTGATAAGACAGGTAATGGTCGAAACTGAATAAGCAGAGCTTACAAGGTATTATGCTCATATTGCAGCTGATACCCACCCTATACTGATCTTGGCTCCTAGTAGAACTGATGTGAAGGAACGGAGGACCTGGTCAACAGCTTTCAACTCTCTCCAGGTCGAACTTTGTTGAATCTCGTATGCTGACCATTGGCCATGTGCTATGCTTGAGCCCACACCAACAATGAACCCACCAAAACCAGATGAACTTGCGTCTGTGAAAACCACACGGTCCACACGCTCCTGCCAAAATTGGAACTCCTAACGAGCTTTGTCTGTCTAAATAGCCTGTTGTTCCAGTATTTCCGTTGCTCAATCACTGTATATAGCGTTCTAGACTGTAACCTAGCAACGGGGCCCAAAGCCAGACTCATGGAAATAATTTGCCCTGCTGCACTAGCAATCAGTCACACTCGAACTTGGCTACATGCATGCGGTAAATGGTGTGCAGATTAGCAAACTGAGAATGCTAATTAACATGTTACAGAGAGCATGCACAGTGATATAATATATCATATTGTTGCTTTAGCCTTTTCTTATTGGTAGGCATTTATGGTGTTTGTGGTAGGGGCCTATATGGTATGCAGTGTGGCTTCAGACTGAGAGTATAGATAAGAAGGCTGGATACCAGTGGTAAAGAAGAGAAGATGACTTTCTGATCTAGTCTCAGAGTTCGACTCTAGTGAACTATTCATTCAACAATAGTACGGTACCACTAACTATAAGTAGATGGCGTTCCAGGAATTACTGTAAGGGCAGGGAAGATACAATGATGGACCCTAGTCAAGCCCAGCCCAGTAGCCTCTCAAAGGGAAAAGGTTAAACTATGAATATTTATAGTAGCTGCATAAGCCTAACTAGGCTGGGGTATAAGTCTTAGCTACATATATAATTCCTTACCTGCAGAATAGAACCAATCCAAATCTTTAAAGTAGACCAGTGCAGCAAATATCCCCAGGCAAAGCGTGTTGTTCATCGTTGCAGCACCATAAAGCTGCATGGTACATGTACATAATAAATAATATACCTAGAAGGACTCTCAGGCTTTTTAGAAAATTTAAAAGCCGGTACCGACCACCTGTGCTATATTATTATCAGGTATTTGGTAGCATGCAGTGCTAACATTGCAGGTGGGTATCTGTGGCTATGCACGCAATATCAGATTGGAGGTGAGTATGCTTCCTAGAAGCAGGCAGTATACATGTACCTTCCAATTGTAGTGTAAATTGCTATACAAACTACATGCATAGCATGCTACATGTATACCGTACAGTGAAACATTTCGGCAGGTAAAATTTCACTAAAGCCAATGGTACTAGTATTAGGGGGAAAAATCAGGTAGATTTTATTACCAGCCTGGTACTAATATTGCTTTACGTTTCCGCGTCTGTCTATATGTATGTATGTGTGTGTTTGTCTGCAATTATCACATGCGCTAAGTTACATCATTCCGTTACTATGCCACTATAGCCATGAGCGCAGTGAAAGCTACTGGAAGTTTGCAGGCTCAATAGGCCGAGGTACGTCAAGCTAATAGATCAGTTTTGTGTTGCCTAGATGGCGAAAGAGTGGTAATGATGATAATTCTGTTTAGCAAGTTCTGTTCGCCAACTGGAAGCGCACTACGAAATTGCTGTGTCAGCACTTTTGCTGGAAGCTGTACATGATGAGACTGTCTAGCCAAGCTGATCAATCCATTCTACAGCTGCATTTAGCTTAGATTGACCTGTTGCTGAGCACAACCTTCAGTTGGATGATTTATGCAACAACAAAAAAACTGTCTGGTTTTTAGATATGAAATATCAGTCTTAATTGTTACTGCAGTGTCGAGTAGCCGGACTCTCACATGAGGATCTGCATGGCTACATGAACTATACTGCCGACAGGACCCAAGTAATACTATCAACCAATATGCAGTGGGGTTAAAGTGGTGCTGTTTTTGGTCACTTAAGCTGTCATGCATCTGTATACCAATTTTTTTATCTCTTCAATTTCCCACTATACAGTGCACCTCTATTCTGCAGTCAGATATTATTTAGTACCTGTGAATAAGTGAGTGAAGAGCTGACTTTGGTCCTCTTGTAGGCAAAAACCAGTGAAGAAACTAGCTCACTTGCATTGGAACATATTGGTGTGATCACAAATGACAGGTAAAATGCTGGAAGGGAAAGGAGAAATATGTATATGTAAACAGATTTTGCTACACACATTTATATACAGAAGCATGAAAGCTGTGAAGCTGCACTAAAGGTAGCTATACAGGAGCCCATGAGCAAGCAAGTCCTGATATACATGTACCAGTATACATGTACAGTGAAGTAAAAATAGTGCCGGCTCAGTAGTGCGTAGCAATTAACCGACACAAACAGCACTCTTAGTTATCACCTGCTATAATATAACAGGAGTCCATGAGTATGGCAAAGCCACAGGTTCATGGGCTCCTGAATATAATATTGTAGGGATAAATAAGGAAGCCAGCCCATGTCAATGTGTGGGTACTGCTACATGTCGTATCTTGATTACATACATGTATCTCTAGACATGCAGTGAATTACCAATACCTGCAACTTTACAACTCACTCTAATCTGTAGCTATACAGTGTGATTATTCTATTGCCTGGTAATGTATTCTGTAGTGCCATCTGCTGTTTTTACCAGCAGCATTCCTCATGTGACACACAAACAGTCGCTCAGGCTTGCCCGCACAATATTACGTGTTTGCCTAGCAGACCAGTACACCACAGGTTAGGGTATTGTGTGGGCATCCTAATTGCTCTACACCTATCACCTTCAGGAGGCACACTGCATTATTTTATGCATATCCACCCTACACCCTGTCACATCCTTGCACAAGCAATAAGTGTACATGCAGCTGTCAGTTGCATCAAGTGTTCATAGGGCAGACTCATACAAAAACATACTGGCCTTCAGGAAATAGTTATTCTTTGGGGAGGGGGGGGGGGGGGCATAGTCTCTCGATTAAACCAGGAACTGTGCCTATCAGGTGATGCTGGAGTAGGTATGAATAAACTGCTGGCAGGAGAATAATGTCTCTGTCTACAACACAGCTACAAGAGAATGAAGAGATGGTAACAGATGTGCCCATGCAGATCTCTGACTCTTTATACACCACAAGTTCGAAGACAGCATCCCCTATAACTACTGCCAGAGCCCCCCATTTTGAACCCTGGGCCAGGTTCATACCAGATTTCCAGTCAGTCGAAAATATTACTTTGCAAGCGGTTGAAATAGGTACATAAAAGATTTGCAGTATATGGATTACGCACCCAAACAAACTCACAAAATATGGCTACTGTTACACTAATGTGGGGCTCACTCAGGCTTGCCCCAATCATCAAATCTGAGGCTTACAGTTGCCATAATGTTTTTTTTATTGCAGTTCACAAACTATATTCATTCCTCTAAAGTGGAATTATTAATACATACAAGTACTGAGTATTATAGAACTTACGCCCAATGGGGATGTACTGTCCTCTCTTCCCTCCTTTAAAGTAGTTTTTGTTGTCAGAATTGGCAATAGCTGTCAGGACATCTACCATGGGATCTGAGAAGACAGTGACCTGCATTCAAAAAAAAGCATGCAGTATTGCTGTAGTTATTGCATGTCAAGTACACTAATCAAAATTCCAAGTATAATTAATCACCAACCTATTAACTAGCATCTGACACAATAGTATTTCAATGTTGCATAGGCTTGTGCAGCTGCTCTAGCCATACAAGATGTAGTGATGCAAGGAACATTAACAGAGTTTCCTTAATGGTAGCTAGGTATAGTGCAATTCATGTTGTTCAGCTCCAAGGATCAGGAAGCTATAGGCTCATAACCTGTGACAAACAGACTATCCCATAAAGTGATACAGTAACCATGCATGCCTACACAGTGAATATTAATACGTAAACACCTCTACATACAACATTCATGAGCAGTAACTCATATCACTATTGTTTATCTTGTCCATACTCTCCCACTTGAGTGGGAAAAGGGGAGGATTGTTCTACTAAAAATGGGTGGATTTGTAAAGACTGGGTCTAATTGACCATGCACGTTCTCACCAGCCCTACTCCAAGGGTAAGCAATAAGACAGACTTCAGTATCACTTTCCACTTTGGTTCCTCTGCCTGTATGGAATTATAGATGTAAATCATCTCCTATATCTATAAGGAGCAATTGTGCCCTTGAATTAGGCACTGACTGTTTTCTCTCCCTCACTGCTGCCTTTCTTCTCAGCTTTTTCTGCATCAGGTTCAGGTTCTTTCGTTGACTCAGGCTCTGGCTGATTACCTCGATGCATCCGCCAAGCATTGAAGTATTTTCGTTGTGCACCAGCTGCAAAAGATACATATTGCATGCATGGACTTCATAAGGATGATCGCACAAAGCATGTTTACAGTTTGTACTTGCAACAAACCATCACAGGTACAGATTACAAAACATACTTGAAAGAAGCGGTTTGGTCTCATCTCCAGCCCCGCCATCAGTGTTGGTAGTTGAGGCAGCTTGCACTGAGGGCTGTCCAGACTCTGCCTGACGCCCACGGAAGGTCAGCAAGAACATCTGCTTCAACACACGGCGCTTTAACCTGTACACCAGAAATACAGGCAGAAAAGATAAAATTTCTATATGCACATACATGTGCATGTACATAGGATACACACTTGCCAGTAAAAAGCAGCACTTGCTGGAGCACCCTTTGTCAATTTAAAACTTAACTTACATTTCTTCTCTCCTCAGTGCATCTCGCCTCAGTGAACCGACACTGTAAACTACCTGCATATCAACAAGTGATACATACGTACGTGTGTTATACATATTACTCAGGGGTCTCACTACAGAGGAAAGGTAGTCCAAGAACAAGAGCTGAGTGTTTACTGATGATCAACCCGAGAAATGTACAGTGTTCCAGACGAAGAGAGTAAAATGGTGTGATTTTAGTTTACATTTCACATTACACATGTGATAATTCAGTACCACCATACTAGTAGCCACTTACTACTCTTATAACAGTAAGTTTTTTAGCCATACACTAAAGTATGAAGAAGCCACAGGACTCATTGTATCCTCAATCAGTGAACACCCTTTTCTTCTGAGATCATGAAGATCGATTCAGACCTTAAACGGAGGTATTTTGTGCTCCATAGACACTCCCTTTAGGGTAGTACATGTAACTCATTAATAAGCTGTACTTTTGCCAGTAGGGCCTCAAAAGGGTATTCAAATTGGCATAAAATGTTTAGCATTATTCTCCAATACTTCATGACTGAAACCTCAAGTATTTACCACTCACAGACAAACCTACATTTAACCTATGTTTGACCCAAATATGGAATCGTGTATGTACATGTATGGCTTCTGTACTTGTACTGGCTATGTCTATTTTGAGAAACCATTCCAAACCACTTTTTGGTGTTTTTGTAGTAAAGTGGCTGTAACTCCAAAATTTTAAAATCATCATTTTACTCTCTTTGTCTGGAGTACTATACACACATACGTACATGTACATGCATACTTACTGTACGTATATTATTCCTCTATTATTTGGGCGAGTCCGAAGGACAAACCAAATACAAGTGACATGAGTTCAATGTCTACAGTGATAGAGTACTGTAGGTATATGATTACCTGGATTATCAAGTAACCAAGAAAAAATAAGAATGCTAGGATAAGAGTAGCCAGGGCAGAGTTTTTAATGGATTTGGGCTGGACAGATTCTCTACTGGAACTTTCAGTGCCATTGACAGCCATCCAGTGCCAGTCTGATCCCTGCACAATGCTAAAAAATAAGTGAAAGAGATGACATGTATAATGCATATAGTAGTGCTATATTTCTTATACTTCATGTAGTACATTACAATGAAGCTGGCATGCAGAAATGGCTATACAATATATATTACCTTTATATACAATTAATATGTGTTGTGATAGTAATTTGGGATACGTGGGAGTACATGTTAAGGACTAGAATAGGGGATTAGGATGGGGTGAGTTTTATTTAGGCCTATGGCTAAGTGATTGCAATATGAAATACCTTCATATAATATGGTCTAGTATGCAGGATACAATTTTTGAGGATTTTAGAATACATGTAAGCAGATTTTTCTGTCATATTGCATGGTATATTGCTCAAGCAGCAATAGCTATGTATGTAGCTAGATTTACATGCTGTAGCTATTTCAAACCAATGAAGCTGTGCCAGACTTACAAGTAAGGTAGCGCTGTTACCATCATAATAATGGCACTGTAAGTTACATCAGGAAACACTGTCACACCCTAGCAAAATGAACAGTGAGTATATAAACAATTTGTAGATGACTGATCGAAATTAGTAGCTAGCCTTGTTTCCAGACCCCCACTTTATTCAGTTGAATGAAAGTAAAGTGCAGCCGAAAAAAGTGTGGGCATGGGGAAATTAATGGCTAGCTTCCATTTAAGTCTGCAATTTTATAAAATGCAGGATACAGCCTAGAATACATAGTCAGAAATGTGAGACGTTAAAAGTTAATCTTACCTGATGCACAAAGCTCTTGATGGTAAACTTGCTGGTTTGTTTGTCCACACCTTGTCCATTGACAATGTCCACCCTTCCCAGTAACAGGCTTCCCAGCCAAGGAATTGTCAGCAGCATGATAGTACTGCCTGCTAGTGTCCTAATAGATGTTATCATAATACGGATGAGCAGGAGTTAAATACACCTTGACATTGATCTGGTCACATGTGATTGGCACAGTTGCCAGTTACTAGCCTACGCATCCAGGAATGTGAATAGAAATTAGCCTATATATGCACTTTCAATGGGAAATAAAGCCTCCCAGCCCCTAATGTATTGCCTGTCCCTGATTGACCATGCACACTGCTGCCCTACGAAGCAGTGCTAAGTAGCACATACACTATATTGCTATTGAGCTGTCTATACACATTATACACTCTCTTGAGGACAGGCTCACCCCACTATGTTGTATGTGAAGCAGCTAGCTGCCATTTTGAGTAGTGGTAACATTGCCTATAGTGACTCTCTTCTTGAACATGGGATCGATCACACAAGCAGGCTTACCACACAATATCCTGTGTGAAGCAGCTGCCATTTTGAGTGATGATACTATAGCTATACTGCACAATTAAGGAATAAGTTCTTTGTCTCACTCATGCTGCAGCTTTGCTAAGCTGGCTCAGCCTGTAACAGCTACATGATATGCAGTGATACTAAAAAGCATATGTTAGCAATCCTGAGGTCACTGTAGAACTGCATTATAGCTTTACACATGTAGCTACCACTGTATAGGGTCACTTAGGCTCACCCCAGGCCACAGTGTCTTATGCAAAGCAGCTGCCATTTCAGTGGCAGTAATACTACTTATATACTCTCCTCTTGAACATGGGCTCGATATCACCACACAATGTCCTATGTGCCCTTTTAAGTAGCCATAGCAACTATTGGATATAAGTATACAAAGGGAATTGAGAAAAATGTATGAAGATGTAGGTACATGTACGTATAACCTGTCATCCCGAACTTGTTAGAATTTACATCCCTACATGTTTTTACGTTTTTCCAAAATGTTTTGTATATTTTTATAACATACTTGAATACTACCCAAATTAGAGTGTCACTATTCACTGGAATGAACTACTGGATTGGACTACCGGACTGGAAACTTGTATAAATATTACATCACCACAGCTGTAGCTCAGAGTGCACATATATATCTACGTAAGCGAGTTGGCATAATGTACATCAACACTGCAAGGCTTCCAGATAGGTATCTATATAGAAAAGCACTGATTATGGCTGGAATCGGCCTTCATGCACCCGCTTACCGATATTGAATAACTTTCAACACTACCTCGATCTGTGCAGTAGGGTTAGGCAACTACAAACTCTTACAGAGCACTACGTGAACAGGCGAGAGCTATCCAGTCTACTTGCTGCTTTAATTTGTGTACTTGTACATGTATACAAAAGATATTTGGGACTTTATCACATGCATGTCCATTCTACTATTAGCATTCTACTGTCATTCCACTGTACAGTCTACTGAGAATTCTACTGTGCATTCTACTATCCATAGAACTATTAGATCACACTCTTCACATGACAGAGCGATAAATTACGTCGCAGGCTGAGGGAAAGGATAGAGGGAGTCAATGTAGTCAATTTTATTTTAATAATTGTTAAATTTCAGATGCTAGGTGAGTTTAGTAGTCCAGTCCAGTAGTCCAGTACAGTGGTCCAGTCCAGTGAATAGTGACACCCTCCAAATTACATACGGTACAGTCCAATATGTTCAAGGTAGTTATCTCACATGTATGTCACCAATACAAACTACCGTACATGTATTTCCTCAATCAGTTGCTGACCTAGCTTAGTATCTCCTTTCCTCACTACTCTTGTACAATAAGAAAATTATTTTCCACATGAAAGCCTTACACATGAATGTACACATGTATGTTGCCAGGGCTATTTGACATCATTACCATAGCCTCAATCAAGCTATGGGAAAACAATTAATGTCTGCACAATGTTTTTGGCCAGATGCAATTGAACATGGGGACAAATGCTGCCAGAATATTATATGAGCATCACAAAGCTTTTTAGTAATTATGCCATGCAGACAGTCCAGTCATAATACAGTTGTAATATAGTACATGTCCTAGTGAATGAAGGCAGCTGTAACTGAAATAGGACCTTAAGTTGCAAAATGGGCTGTAGAGCAATCAATTTTCTTTTGACACAGGTAGTGAACCCTTGCATCTCTGCTGCAACAGCGGTCATGTTTTTTGAGTTGGAGCTAGCTATAGCCTGTTTCATCAACATCCACTGTACACTAGCAGTATACTGATTAACTAGGGCACCATCTGACATGTAAATCAGTGTTCTCTCCATGGCAGGAACCCATGGGCTCCTGGTACATGTCTCTCTCATATATGTTTATCTCATTTTATAACTTACCCCATTCCCACACTGATTTGTTGGTTGGCTTCCGTCTTGTTCCCAGAGCTTCCAGAGGCAATGATCATGGCTGAATCTGGCACAGCTCCTAGCAGAGGGAGCACTATGCCACCGATAACTGCAGCAGGCAGCCCCAGATCCAGGAGCAACTCTGCTCCATCTGTTAAGATAATATTATCAGAAGGATAAATATGTACAATACCTCCAATAGCTAAGTCTGAATGGCTATACAACATTTTCAGAACTCAGGAGCCTATGGATGCGGATGCGTACATTGCACCAAAGTTAATTGCTACAGTGCTACAGAGCAAGAGAGTAGGTTTTCAAAATTGGGGCGTTTCTACTAAATTTTGAAGATTAGCTGAAGCACACCCAAATGAAGCCCAACTCTTCCGAGTATAAAACTGGACCTAACCTATTTGTGGCTTATACAGTTACAGATATATGGCTTGCAATGTTTGCGGTAGTGTGAGGAGAAATAGTTAAGAACTAAAGCTATAATCATATTTCCAGTTACAATCACAACACTGAAGGTTCCAAACAAGTATTAACATAGCTACGTATACTAAAAAAGCAGCCCTTAACTCAAAAACGTTTCAGCTGAAATGAACCTAACAAATATTCCTATCGAAACTGATGTTTTCTGCAGGTATCTTCTGATTCCTGGAAGTTATAAGTACAAACCAGGAATCCTCACTTGTGTATTATGAAAAATATAGAGTCCTGTGGTTTTCACATTAATGCTGTCATAAACCGTAGCAGATATATATGTGCACGTATATAATACTTTTATCCCAGGTTTGGGACCTTAAGACGGCACCCTGGTTATTGATAATTAGAAATACCATATATACCCTGCTCATGTACAGTGAATATTGAAATGTGCCCGCCTCAAACGCACAGCTGTTATGGCATACAGATTTCGGACACGCAGGTGCTTTAGCTCTGGGATTGTTTTGAAAGGAAATTATTGGTCTACAGTCTGACAAAGCCCGTTTTTGCTATTTTTTAGTCGTATTTGTGAGTTATAGCAGCCTCAATTTGCTAGTACTGCCACGATAGTGTTACAAGTAGACTGTCTGGGAAATTTTATGAAAAATCTAGTGCTTCGTCAGGCTGCAGATATTCTTGTCCCATTTCTCGGTTGTATATGGCTGGAAAACTATATACGGATGTTAATTGATTATTTTCCTATAGCCTGCAGGTACAATGATAACGCAATATTTACAAATAGCCCCTGACGATGTACATTCATGTACCTATATGGTTTTCCATGCATTATAGCTCAGTTACAGCTAAATGTTTTCACTATGGTGTCACTATCATGCAGGAGATAGAACAAATAAAGCAGATTCTGTACTGTACATGTATGTCTCACATTCACACAGGCATTCGTAGTCGACCTATAAATACAGTGATTGTAAGATTATAGAGGTTTTGTACCAAGCGATTAACTGCACTGGATTATAGTGTTAATTAAGGGTGCAAGTCTGGAAGCCAGCTAGTGTCATTATATGGAAGATGCATCAAACACAAGGAAATTAATTGCCTCCCTTTTAATTAGCTCACCAGAAATCATCTTAGCTGCAACAGCAAGAATGATGCCATAAAACAGTATCAAAATGAGATTGCCTGTTATCTGAGGATTGGCAAGCAAAGTGCATTAGAAATCCAGACTTTTATCACGATGACTGTTAATGTCATATACTCACAGTGAGAGAGCATGGTACCAGAGAAAAAACACACCCCTACAGGAATAAACAAGATAGTCATCACTACATATATGTAGGCACCAGACTCCTTCATCAAATCCAATCAATATGACGTAAGTCGAGGATGTGAATAGGACGTCATATGACCAGAGATCAAACTGTATTGCATGAGACAACTGTTTAAGGTGGTGATGGAGTTATGAAAGGAACAAAAAATATGATTATTATTTATTGTGTTTATGAACGTTTACCTACCAATATTGTTCGGTGAACATAAACCTCCCAAGGAAAGAAGCAAAACAGCCCACAGCAAAGATGTTGTCATCTCCATTTCGATTGGTTAGTGACCAGATAAAAATGAAAATTGCCATAGAAAATTTCTCACTGATTACTGCATCAGCTAGCTTGAAACTTATAGTACACTTGCAAGAGAGGCCCTAGTTTTCGAGAAAATGCCCTCTACCTTCCGTCTGTGATGCCGGTTTGGGTTTATGATCGAGTCTAAGCGGAACAGAAAGCAAAAACATTGAAAAACGCTCTGATAGGGCACGGCTAAGGTCTTACTGGTTAACTCTAGTAAAAATAACACTGTAACGGCTTACTGTGCATCTTGCTATTCTGTGCTGAAAACCCGGTCAGTCTGCTACCATCAGTATATAAAGTTTCATACCTTATATTCTGATTATCCGTACCTCCCTCGCCACCTTAATTACCACTGATACTGGTAGTGGCAGTCATATGTTGCTGTGCTATAGACAATATTATAGCACAATGCACATAGCTAAATACGAATACAAGGTAGGGTTATACTAAACTTCCTCCTAGCATAGTACAAAGTTAAGTGTATCCTTCATGCCCTGTAAGCAATCCTTAGCCTTAGTGTGAGCTGGGGACAGGACAAGCCCTTGGCCTTTACACAAATGAAGTGTCTGCTATAGAGCTGAAGACTACACGTAGTAGTATTACAACAACATTGACGAGCTCTGTAAAGGAAGATGCTTATGCCCTTCTTGCAGAAAATTTGAAGACTAGCCGTATAAAATGCATAAGGGAAATGGGGGTATTACAGAACACCTAAGCCTCTGGGATTCTAGCAACGACAAACTAGCTTGTTTGTACATAAACAAAAACTAGTGTACTAACTACAAACTGAGTTTCATTGATGTAGCAATGCACAATCACTATTAAATAGTTACAATTTTACGCTACCCTGTTGTGGGTAATACGGAACACCCGAGAGTATTTCGGAATACCCCACTGATCTGCAAAGGCGCAGTGGAGGGCTGTAACTGGTATGCTGGTAGACTAGCTTAGTATCTACTAATACTATTTTAGTCCGCTGTTTGGGAAGCAGCTAGTCTAGTGGTCAAGCTACACCAAATCGTTGTTGCGGTCGATGCATGCATATGGATGCGAATACGTGCAGTTATACAAAAGCAATCGTTGCCGCCCGGACAGACAGGAGGTTTGGTAGTTCCTTGGTGCATTCAGCTGTTGGCAACAACTAGTAACTACTCCAGTCAGGAGTAGTTACTAGATGACTTGACTCTACCAATTTAGTAGGTGTTCCGAATTACCCCCCTGCTCCGAAATACACACATTTCCCTTACTTGATTTTTCAGACAACGTCCTACCAAGACTAACAGACATATATACAGGGTTATAGGCTCCTAAGGAAAGGTGGAGGTGGTATGAGAATGCTAATAATTCACACAGCTGCTTGGAAGTTGCATGCACTTCAGGATGCCATTATAAACAAAGCATCTATCTCGAAAATCTCAATCCACTTGGCAGAACAGTTCACTCATAGATAGTATCTATGGTTCACTGAATTATATAATTAATTACACCCATCGAGCTCACAGGAACACTGGAATCATTCGTTGCGTTGCTCAGATCCTCATAAAGGCCTAAACTCGCTTCTGGATCTCCGTAGTCCACCAACTCATAAGACTCTGCCATTTGCCCAAGCAGAAACAAGCTTACAATAAATGCGCCAGCTGAAACTTTTGGCCACGACATGTCTCAAATTTGAAGTAGCTTGTTTGTTTCTTGGCTTCAATACGAAATTTTGGGTTTGACCGGATGGGAGGGGCTCAAGCGTTGTTCACTGGCATACGTAGGCCGTGGGAGTCTCATTCCCATGGTACACTATGTAGGTCTGGGCACGAGACTACTTAGATGTCTAGGCACGGTCTCGATTTCGTACCAGGTACTGTGAAATCGTGTAGGCTGTGTGGTCTCCTACGCTGTACTGTATTACGATCGCCTACTTCAACGATCGCTATACTCTTCAAGAGTAATCCTAGCCATAGAAATTATTAAGATCGTAGTCAGAAAAGTGGTTCAGAATCGTGTGATCAGTGCTGTGACAACAGTCGAAGAAAATTAGATGATGAACGACGCACCTCCCTAGAGCATGACTGAGCCAAGGGAGTTACTTAGTGGTGAGTTTTCAAACTTTAAGTATGGTGTAATATTAGCAACGTGTTGAATACAGGCGTTATAATCATCCTGATCACCAGGCAGAACTAATTTAATAAAATAAGTTGTGTGTCTGTGTGAATCACAGCCTTTACATAATGTACGTTCGATGTTGTATGTCTTGCTCACGTTGAAGGTGCATGTAGTACGTACAGGTTTACTGTTAAAACTGGTCCTGCCTATAACAATTACTTTGACAGTGACATTTAAATGTACAAGCTGCTCATGTTTTTGAGCTCACTGAAACCTACCACTCATGAAAAGGAAATAAGTGTCCAGTCACGACACAGTCATGATGTCAATATGTATATAACCGTTGTATCCAGTTTAACAAAGTTTGGTGTACTCCATTAACTACCAACTTTATGCAGATTCAATTTCTTTACCTTGAACAGCAATCAATCAAGGATTGCCAAATATTGCCACATATATACGTGTGGTGTTGAGTCATGAGAATCTTTCTGAAGAAGCTGAGAGCTTGAGACGTCGATATGACTCCATTCTCACTGCATTGGAGCAGGGTCGCCAGCCACCAAGGCCTGTTAGTCTTGTTGGTGACGGTGACAGTGGGTACTTCTCAGTAAACCGTTCACGAGGTATGTAAATTGATCCCGTGAATGAATCTGTACTGGGTATTACTTATTAACTGCATTACCTCTTAATGTGTATGAAACCTGAACTGCTGGATGCTTGACCTAGGGAAATACATGTAGGAATGGATGATTGGGAAAAAAAAATTCTACAAGCAGGCATTAAAGAACTTCGCTGGCCTTGAGTTGATACTTCTATTGTGGTAAAAGTATCCAATTCCTAGCCTCACCCTTCTGAAGAATGTAGACATCTATCTAGCCTTGGAATGATGATTCATAGCCAGTGTGGAGGTTATCATATTAGGCATGCAGACACTTCTATACTTATAGGAGGCCTTAAAAGCAAACAATATAGATGCCATAGTGGAACTCTTAATGCATATCTTAATGCCTCATGACTTCATGTCTAAGTGCACAGGAAGCATGCTATTGAGAAACCTGATTACAGGATGTGTCTATATACTGAGGTTAAGGTTAAATGGCTGTATTGTGTGTGTTTCCTTAAAGGTGGCCAAATGACCAAATGGAGGGATACTACTAATGATTGCTGCAATGAGATTTCAACTTGTGAATAATGGTAGCATGTAGGCATTGGTACTGAGTCTACTGACTAATCAGCATAAACATTGCTAGCAGTGGGGTCTTGAATGCAATTGAGCACGTCAGAAGTCTGTGATCATTGTGGTGTACAATTACCAGATCACTGCAACTGTAGCCAGCATTAGCTGGTCCATGGGTGTTTTAAGTCAAGACCACACTTAGTCAATGATCAGTAGCACTTAGCAAACTACATGTAGATAGTTCAGTCCTGTTGTTTGGCTTTTGAATCTGTAGCTGGTGCTAATAATGCTGCCAAAGTAGCTTTTGTTAAGATTTACACATGTCACAACCTCAACATGCACCTGCACACCCTAGACAAATGAACTCCACTTAAGTCAAAACACTTGGGGAGAAACCTTGGTTAATGAACTACCACACTGTAGTAGACCAAAGCCACAGCTGGCTGGGTACAACATTGATCTCAAGAAACAGTCAGATTTAGATAAGCTATTTTTGTGTTAGCTATCCCCAGGTACCCAGTACCTTCCTCGTCTAGAGGAAAATTTAGGGAGTAATAGCCTGGAATACTTTTGTACATAATGCAGTGACACCAATATCACTCAACAATCTTTTAATGCTGTGACATCATTCGAGGAGTTATACAATCAAAAAGTGGAATAAAAGCAGCTCCTGGAGGTGCTAGGCCATAGATGCATGTACATGCACTATAGTATGGCTAGATGTGATTGTGTTGAGTACAGGCAACCTCACAGCAGCAGGATGAAGAAACGCAGGCCTAGATGTAATAAAATATACAGAACCACTTGTTGTGTATCAACAGTGTACAAAGCATGCACTGCACAGAGGAATGGAAGTCACAGACTTGACAGTGGCTTGATTATAGCCTGAGACTGACAAGTCCACACCAATTTTGTCAACAAACAACACCATATCTTCTGACAAAGTTGATTACATATAGCTAGCTCAGTTAGCCAACATGGTTGCTTCTTTTTCCTGCTCCAGCTCAGCAACCCTCCGAACTGCATACATGTACGTACATGTAGAATAAGTGTTAAAAGTACAAATACTTGAGAACAGAAGTTTCTAAAATCAATGGTATCACTGTAACATATATATGTGCAAAAGCATCCCACTTGACTTGTTTTTTCCATGGTTGCGAGATACAATATAGCCTACTTCCTGTTTGTTGCCATACCTTGTTGTAATTTGTACATGATGGGGCATACAAACGTCTGCACAGACCATTTACTTTTAAATTGTTTATATCTGCAGGTGTGACATCTGGAGATCCATCTGGAGATCCATCTGAACACCTGGTAGGATTTCCTTCTGTTTACCACTCCGGGATTCTCCTGAGAAGAGATGATAAATTTCGATGGCACAGGTGCTGGTGTAAAGTAGACAGTACAAGAATGAAGTTTTTCATCTACGAAGACAGCAGTGAAGAAGCACTAGTTCGTTCGTTCTCACTGGAGAGTACCAACGTGCAGCTTAATCCTACAATAGAGGATTATGACAAGGAGAATTGCTTTGTGATAACTGGAATCACCGATGTTGCTGTCGAGGTTGAAGCTAGCAATGCACCAAAGGAGGAAATTTATTTTGCTGCCTATTGTGAAGGGGAATTTGACCAATGGAAGGGTGCACTTCAACTTCTTGTTTCTTCCAGAGAGTCAGCTCGCATTTCAATGCCCTCCCTGGATGGACCCCCCTGGGCAATGCAGACTGGGCAAGATTCTGCTTCCACAAGTTCCTCTAACTTCAGTTCTAATCGAGATTCGATGATATCCACGACATCGTCACTCCTGACCAGCTACCGCAATTCTAGTCGAGCTGATTCACAAGCCCCTGAGAGAGAGCAGGTGGGAGCAGAGGACATCAAGGCACTCTCCCAAGCTAAACAACAGCAGCCCTTACCATCACCCCCACATGCAGTAAGTGTTTTGATTTGCATGATGTGTATAGTTTTAACATGTTTGGATTTATAAAGGCAACATAAAGCTGTTAAGGTATGTCAACATTTAGTTTTCTCAAAAGTGAAGCCCTTTTAGGGATTGTCCCATGTAACTGTGATAATATATATTAATCCAAGGATTCTGTGAACTCATACAGTACCTTGTAGGATGCTTTCTATATTTACCTCAGGCAGAGTACTATAGTCAAACACACGTGACCTATGTATCTTGTTCCACCCCTCTTCTGCATCAACTTCCAGCCAAGGGAATTTGTGATGTACTGTATATCAAATTCACAACCAAGGATAGTAGGAGTGGTTGTAGTAATATTTCAAGTGTGTACCGTATACAGCTGTTATAGAAGCATGCGGGTATATAGCTACATATAAGGTGGAATGGCTATCTGAACTTGGTTCCAAATAAAGATGCGCTTGTATATACAGTTGGGATATCCCATTTAAAATGTTTTATATACATTGTAATACGGGAGGTTTATTATTAGCTGGAATGTTATGCAACTTTAAGTTGGATTGTTGACTGAATCATTTCAGTAGTCTCCAAGGCTGTGCTAAACCATTGGAATAAAGACCTGCAGCTATTTAAGCAGATAAATAACTGGCTTCCTTGCACAGAATATACATCGTACTGAAACCTATGTACTGATTTTGCATCATGTACTAGGTACCTTGGCCTGTAAAGTTCTCAGTTCTAGCGGCATGGTAACAGTTCAGCAGCATGTGATCTGTGAGCATCAGCGCACAAACCAGCACATAAACTAGTACCAGCTGGGTGCTTAATTTGTGTTTGGCTGGTAGAAAGCCAGTACAAAATAACCATGAGTGGCTGATTCTTGAAGATAGATTCCTCCTTGGAGTTAGTCTTGCATGCTGTGAGTGGGCATATACTGTAGCATTTTATCTTAGTAAAAACATGCATCTGTTAGTCTAAACACTCTGCACCACAACAGCAGCTGCATGTAGTTATCTTTGTGCGCAGGGTTTCATACAGAGGGGGGTGGGGGCGGCCCTGGGATTTCCCTTCCCCAGCAAGAGTTTCCCTCCCCCAGCATTTTTTGGGCCCCAAAAGCCACCAGAAGCAATCTCAGAGCATGTAAATTAAAAAAAATATGTAGACCTACCCTAGGGGTGTGTGGCTCCGCATCATTTTTTTCCACCCCCACTGAAAATCCTGTATGAAACTGTGGCGAGTACGTTAGCAAGGTACTTATATACATGTACCCACACGCTAATCGCTTTGCCCATACCAGTATCAAAGTAGATAGCTATTGCATAGCTGGTTATTTTCACGGGGTTCTAATTTTTGCTGTATTTGCATGGCTATTATGAACTGCGAAAATGTCTTGCCACAAATTGTTTGGGCCTTGAAATCTCGAAACCGTGATGCGTTGACGGACCATTTAATGAGAAAAGAGCAGCTGCAGCCTTGTTTAAGCTTCTCTAAGAGTGGAAGGGCTGTTCTGCAGACTGGCTAAAGGGTGAGAGTCAACGACGGCCTATATACCGAAGTTTTAGTAGCGAGCGGGTTAGATTGGGCAAGAAGTGGATGTTAGCCTTTAGCTTAGCTAGCAGCTGAAAGGACCATTCTGATTATTAGTGAGAGGCCATGACTGTGTGAGCCACTCCTACCTTGTACTTTCATTATCGTGCTACTGTAAGCACTGTTAGTTTGTGGTTATCGCTGCCTAAAGAACAGTTAACAATCCTTGGTTATGCCGTTTCGGCCTCTCTACTGCTTTTCAATTAGTGCATGGGCATATAAGTACCGTGCGCAAGCATATGAGTCCACCCTAAGCGTACATACATGTACGTCACGGCATGTGATAATTGATACCCAGTCTTCCCCTTCGCTTTTTCTCCACGACTACGAGATAAAAGCTGGGACAGGTAGGACTGGGAACAAGGCAGTACACATATATACAGTATATTTCAGATTCAATTATCGATAACTAGGGCGCCACCTAAGTTATAGACTGTTTTGTTTTTTTCAGAAAATACATGTACATGCATGTAGGAGGCTAGGAGCCTTGGTTTGATTTTGTGTTGGGATAGCCTTTTTCTTAAGTCAGTTCTGAAGAGGATGTTGGAGACATTTGTGAGTGTATCTGTACATTGTGGTCGGATGTGTACATGTACCGGGGTATGTGTGGTAGTAAGTAAATGTAGGGAGTTAGTGGTGGTTTGTGTTATCTTTCATGGTACCAGATGGCAGTTACATGTATAGCACATCTGGTGATAAATTGTTGGCAGACAATAGATAACAACAAAGTTTACCAACACAAGGACATAATCTATTAGCTCTCAATTTAGCTGGTGTTTTATATATTTAAAGTAACAAAAAAGCATTTTAGAACATATAGGGATGGAATCCCCAAAAAGCAGGTAGGAATGATACCACAATACCCTTACGGATTGTCATCCCTATATATCTTTAGCCATTTTTGCAACTAGTGTACGTAAGTGCTAGTTACATGGGACGACAGGATGTTAGATTGTGGTGTAGATGATTAGTTTAAAAAAAATGTATTTTGGTATAATAGAGTAATGTTTTTGGAAATGTGTTCCGTACTAACTGTTGGTGAAGTAAAAAGGGTGTTGTTGCATGTACAATGTAGGTGTGGATTGTCGTGTACAATGTGGGATAATGTACGTAGTCTAGTCTAAGAGTGTGTATTGCTGCATGTGGAGGTTACGTTGTAGTGTGAGGGGGTGATGTGTGTTGCATTGTGAAGTGCTACAATTGCCACATTCTATTGGCTGTGGTGTGGCATGCCAGGGGTTGGGGTGTGTGTGTGTGTGTATTGAGGTTGGAAAAATGGCAAAAGATATAGCGATGATAATCCGTAAGGGTATTGTGGTATCATTCCTGCCTTGTTTGATTGCTTTTTGGGGATTCCATCCCTATATGGTCTTTCATTTAAATGTTTTTTTTGTTACTTGTTTCTGTTTTTTTTTGTGGGGAGAAAGGTATGAATGGTGTTTAGATGGTGTGGTTGTGTGGGGTAGATGAGCGGTATTAGCTGTATCCACATATGCTCTCATTCATGATAAACTAACAGCACGTATATGTATTAAACAGACACAGAATGCACTTGGCACTGCAAAGCTTTCAGTGGGGCTTAAAGATACAGCAGAGTAGCAAAATACAGCTAATGTTATATGTGAATTGTTGCTAAGCACCTACCGACTTGAGAATGCCACTGTACACCCACACATTCCGGTATGCAACATTGCAATGGCAGACAGCTGTCTACAGCAGTTTGCCGACTCCATTTAATGCACATCATGGAGGTTAGTATGGTCTGTAATGGTCTAGCAGTTGTATCAGTGTTCTTACTATTATAACGTAACTACAGCAACTCACTTTGGGTCCGTCATAAAGCGTACTCCAAGTATTATAAGCGTCTAAGCAGAACAGCTCGTGCTCGAGGTTGCGTTTCCGGTGTAGGCGTAACCACCGTTTAATGCGCAGAATGGAACGGAACAGAACGGCGTCTAGCAGCAAGTACTTGCCTCGAGCGCTTGAGAATCACTGCTATACGGTTTGATTTGTTTGAGAACGCTATGGTGTGGGTGCAATAGCCCGGATCCAGTAGCGCTTCTTCACGTTTGAATCATTGTAATCGCTTCAGTCATTGTTGTGCTATCTTCTCAGAAGAAAGAAGATGATTGACTATTTGCCAGTTTAGCGACTTGCCGATTTGGCACTTTAGCGATGCTCTCTTTCAGCGTTAACAGTCTTGTTACTGTTGAAAACACTCGAGAATGACAGGTATGGTCCACAAACGCTTATGACTAAGTCTAGGGCAGAGTTTTGAATATATCACTTTCTACACATACAATGGGGCAGCCATTTTTTTTTGGAGCCATCCCGTACTACCGTACTCCAAAATGAACGATGTGATGCACATACATGTATGTAGCACAGCAAGCACACTCATGGGTGATTATTGGATGTGTGCTATGGGTCACTTAAAGGCCAGTCGTTTTTTGTTTTTTACCAGCTGGGCTCACACAAAGTGCATTCTCAGCTGATTCCTACGATTATTTTCCCGTATTTGTCTGTCTGTTTGTTTATTTGTGCATCCACACTGATCACGTGCACAAGTTATGTCATCACGTTATTATGCCACTATAATCACGAGCACAGTGGAAGTTTGTAGGCCCAATAAGCCAAGCTTAGTGCTGTGTTCCCTAGGCAGCAAAAACAGTGGTACAATGTAGGTTGTGGTGATACTTCTGTTTTGGCGAGTCCTGAAGTGCAGGGCGAAATTGCCGGATCAGTACTTTCACTGTGCAAGGTGAGACAAGCTAATTCGTTCACAGCTGCGTTTAGCTTGGACTGACCTGTTGCTGAGTACATCCTTCGATTGGATAGTTCATGTGAAAATACCCTTTAGATATGAAATATCCATATACAAACCTCAAAGACTATTATGACTTATATAATATGTTACAGTGTACATGTACTTGCAGATTTGGGATTACTTGCAGATTTCTCTTTTAAGTGCATGTACGTTGTAGTGGCAGTGATTTGGCAACTCAAAGCAAAGACTGGAGCTGTGTGTCTCGTAGTAAATTGATACTCAGTATTCTCTGAACATGAATTTTCTGATGGTGAATATAGTTAGTAGCCTCATTCCCAGGCTCCACTCCCCAGCTTTTCTCGCACCGTGTACTGTCAACACCAACAACGCAAATGCAAACCAGTCTTGTGGGTCTGGCTAATCATTGATGGGTGATGGTAGTATTACACATTAGTTTGCATAATCCATGAGTGCATGTATGTTGCTGCCTAGCATATATGTATGTAGCTCTGGGACATGTACTGTAGGATTCCCTGTCCTTTCTTCTGCATGTTCCAGCTTCTCCTTACTCACACGTCACGTGTGTACATGACACGTGTAGTGTCTATAACAAGTGTGTGTGCATGCATGCAGTCATTAACTGCTCAATTAAGCTTACTGCCAGCAGAGCAGGAATGGGCCAGTGGAATCAGGTGGCATCAATGTTTTGTTATTATGATGAACTGATATTTCTCAGCATGATTTTTTGTATTGGTGCTACTTTCATGGTTTTTGTTATTTTGGGGCATTCTTATATAAGTGCAGAGTCAACAAGTGCTATGTGTGTTATCTGATGCGGGGAGCACATAAAAACAGAATAGTAGGAGCACAAAGGAGCAGCAATTGTGTAAAAGCCATCCCACGATAGATTCTGTACTAAACATACGCATGCTTGAGTAATGTACATGTACATTCCTGTTGTGCTCTTCTGAGAAACTGCTGAGTTGGAGTAGTTACCATGATGGTCTCTGCCAGCAGTCGGCACTTTGCTTCGAGCCGTGGGGATTGCCTTGGTGGAGCAGTAGAGCTTGCAGCGGGACAAATGAAGACACCAGCAGGACAAATGAAGTAGAGGACAGTTGACTAAGTGAAACCTCCTTCGACACTCACAACTTTCTCAGCCTTCACTAGTTGTAATGGAAATTTGATCTATAGCGTGTGATCATTAACACGTGCAGAGTATAGGACTTGACAAGTTAATACATTTTTAGCACAGAATCTACTGTGGGATTGCTTGCTCTCAGCTTCTACAACTTCTATGGCATCAAAGGCTGCTGGACAATCAGCTGTACATACATGTATATCTAGCACTCCTTGCATAGCCAGAAGCACAAAAGAAAATGAAAGAGTAGGAGTGAGAAATGGGTGTGTGCCTTAGTTTCTCAAGGCTGAGGAGCAAAGCTATTTTTCCCCCCAACAGTGAGTAATAATAGCTGATATTAGGTTACAATTGCAGTAGGATGGTTTACTTCCCACACAGTAGTGGGAGTTTGCTGTGGTAATTACAGAGTACACTAATCACATTACGGGAGTTGGTCTACATTGGGTCCCTGTAGCATAGCAAATCCTTGGTGGCAAACAATGCTATCAACTCCGCTTACATTATTATTCAGTTTTGCTCTGTATTACTTAGGATGCCAAAGAAGTTGATGAAGATGGTAACGCCAGTGAAGGAACCATCTATGAGAGTATCGATAACCTGGTTCTCCAGTTTGATGAGACAATGAAGGCTACTGCAAGGGCAATGGGTCAGGTTGGGCAGAATATGAAAAGCAGAAGAAGACACAAGAAGAAGGAACGCACCCTCACCCGTCAGCATTCCTTCTTTTCAAGCAAAAGCAAGAGCCACAAAGCCAAGCTTGTATCTCAGAAGAAGGCTGAGTTAGAGAAGGGAGAGCATTATTCTGGCTACCTCAACAAGAGGAATTCCAGCGGCTCCTGGAAAAAGAAGTGGTGCTGTCTTAAAGGCTGCATATTCAGCTATTACAAGTAAGAGAAACTAGATCAGCCAGATGCCACGAGATAATACTACCACTAGACTACAGTTTAATTGGTAGATATACTCCTAAGGGTAAATAATGTAAATGTACACAAAACTCTTGGCCTTCACAGTCGAACTAACCTCCTTGATAAATAGAGCAATAATCTTTATTGTGTCACCTCTAACCAATGACTGCCAATTGAGATTTCGTATAGCCAGCAACAAGCAATAACACAGTTGAACTCGAAAAAAGAAGTAAAAGCGTATAAGTGTTGGTGAGTTAACAGTGTGGGGGCAGGAATAACTAAGGTATCCTGCTCCCAACAAGACTATATATAATGATGTCACATACAGACCTTTCAGATTACCTATATATCAAAGCGCTGAGGCACTCCAGGTCCCAGCACCAAGAATGGTACCGTTTCACCGAGTGTTTCTGTCCCAGTTAGTGATCGCCAAAGCTAACTAACTGTAGATATTCCAGCACTAACAAGAAGGCAGCTAGCCAGCGATGCTACCATTTGAATAGAGAAGTGAATTCAAATTGTGCATTTGATGTCATGTTAAGATAATTACTTAGAAACAAGCGTCTGATGTCATTTACCATGGCAACATATCTAGAGTGTGTTTGATGTCAGTCACTAGGTGATGGGTATATCCGGTTTAAATCACTCAGCCCTGGGGCGCTTGCACCCTCAGGCTGTGTATTTTAAGTGACCAAATACTTCCCTTGCACTCGGGGATATAACTGTTACAAAGTTCCTTTGCTATAGGATGTGTACAGTGTAAATACCAGAAGCCTCATTCCCAGCCCCAGCTTTTGTCTTGTAGCCATGGAGAAAACCAAGGATGAAGGCCTAGTGCCGATTTTAGATGAATGTGCTGTGACGTATGTGCTTGTAGGGTAGACAGATGTGCCCATGCACGGTACAGATATGCCCACACACCAATTAAAATGTATCGATATAGCTACATATTTTGACTTACAAGCAACTCATGTCGACATAGGATAGTAATGTAGTGCAGTTGAACGGCATGAAATGCACCTGCCATCGTCTTTACTGCCTTTAAGGTTACGGGCACCAGTTTGCTCATTATTATTCATAGAGAGTTGCAGGCACTTTGGCTTATGTTTGCAAAAGCATGAATATTGTTATGCTACTTTGATCCCACGCACTGTATGGCTTTCTTGTAAAGTACTGCATGGGTTGACCATGTCTGTGGTTAAGGCTTACCGTGCAACTTGGAAGTTCCAAATTCTGTGTCAGTTTTCTTTTTACTTTTCGACCGTATTATGGCTATATTTGTATTCTACGCACACTGGGCTAGGGCCAGACGTAAAGTTTTTGCTTCTGCGAGTTCCGGTTGGGAAGTTATGGCCGTGCCTGCTCTGCTAATCAGTCAAAATCGGCTATTATTTTAGCTTCATAGTGCTGTCATGGAAATTTTTGTTGATGGAAAGGAAAGATCGCTTTGTGTGGACCTGAAACGATTTGAAATCTCGCCGCTAGTGCTCGATCTGATGCCGTAAAGACTGCCTGAACGGTACAATCTGATGCAAATAAACTCGGAGTTACAGCAACCATATCACTCTACCATGGTACCATTGAGCTCTGAAAGCGCTGCAGTTATGAAGAACTACTAGCAGGCTGCCGTTTAGTTGTTGCACCTAGCCTGTAGGTAGCAGATTCACGGCGGTATATGCATGCTTCGTGATAACTAATAAATATTCATAACCCATACCCGTAACCTTAAAGGGATGGGAGTCCGTAAAGGTACTGTGGTGTCGTTCGTTCCTACCTTGTTTGGTTGTTTTTTGTGGATTCCATCCCTATATTATGTCTTTTAAATGTTTTTTGTGACTTTTTTAATTAGTGTATGAGCATACCTGTCCACTACATACATCACAGCATATTCTGAGAGCCATATTCTGCAGCAGGTGCTGCTATGCAAACTTACACACTATGGTACGACTGCCTTGATACTGAGTGAAGTCATTAACAAACTGTTCCTTACATAGACATCTCTACCGCCTTTCAATTCACCCATCGATGGAACATAATGCATGCATGTACCTGTTAGGCACGTATGGCTCAGCTAACAATGCTCTGGATTTAGTGTATATGGAGGTCTGTCTAGTTAGTAGCATTTGTTTACCAACTGAACAGTGGACCAGTGGTATACATGTATGCATGATGATATTTTGTCCATTTATACATCTGGACAAACAAGTACAGCAAATTGTTTCATGCCGCTGAACGTCGTATAGACAGACAGAACATTTTGTTCTGCTTAATACGCTAGTGTGGGGCTCTCTCAGGCTTGCCCCAGATAAGTGCCTGCCCAGCTGGATACAGCTTTTGCTTAATTAACACACTGCTTATTGCACCTAATAATAATTGAAAAGCAGTACAATACTACAGTGCTTCTGATATGTATACACCTACAAAGTATATTTTCTTTCATAGGACACCTGATCAGACTGAAGGCAATGAGTATGTGGTACTGGATGCAGCCATTCAGGTGATTCAAGAGAGTAAGAAGCAGTTTGCCTTTGGTCTGCAGTGCAAAGGTGTTCCAGAGATGTTCTTTGCTGCTGATGATGAAGAGCAGTTTATGGAGTGGCTAAGTGGACTGGATGCTGCTACCAAAGAGTCAGGTAATTTATTGTAAGCATCAAATAGTGAGCTACTTAGTAGTTTATGAAGGCTAGTGTGCTTTAATATGTTCTTATTCTGGATGCTTCAGCTAGCACTTATGCTAGCTTTTGCATATTGTACTCTAGCTTCCAGTTACGTAATTAATTGTTATGATTGAAAATGGCGTGGAACGGCAAGGGTTTACTCAAGAGCGCCAGTAAATTCCTGCCGAAACCTTCAAGTTCTTTGAAAACGCTCTGGGGGGGGGAGATTTAGAGCTATTGACACCCGATATGCATGTATAAGCTACTCAGGTGATAGGCTCAGATGATAGCTAAACAGTACACAAGGTCCGCCACAAACAATTGCAAGGTAATGTGGGCAAAGATGGTTGCAGGAGTGCACAGCTGTGCGGTACCGACTCCTTTTAACGCACATCATGGAGGTTAGTATGGTCTACAGTGGTCTAGCAGTTGTATCAGTGTTCTTACTATCATAACGTAGCTACAGCAACTCACTTTGGGTCCGTCATAAAGTGCACTCCAAGTATTATATTATTGCCGAGCGCCTTAGCGTGAGGCAACTAATCGTGCAGTGTGGGCTGAAATCTCAGCTAGCGTGTATATATATATATGTGCGCAACTTCCGTCACGCTTAGGAATGCAATTAAATCTCCGGTTACATTCCTTATACGTGTTATTACTATGTCTGTATGTTCCGTATACGTGTTGTTACTACAGCTGTAACGAAACGCTTCCGGCCCCGGGGGCACCCCGGGGGGCAAGCGCGTGTTCAAGATGGCGTCCTGACGAGTTACATGGATGCTGCCTTTGTACTTTTGACGCCCGAAGGATTAGAGATCTGAACAAATCGATCACTTCTTTTTACCCAGGTAGGCTTACTACAGCTCCAACACGATTAGAGTTTGTGTAGCCTCTGTTTCAGCAGAGATCTGACCGCTGGAGACAGACGGTACGCGGATCGATCGCCAGCGATACGAACGTGAGTTTCAAGCAACTCTGCTCTTGTGTAGCAGCCATAACTGGTCCTTGGAACTGTGTTCTATACAGAGACATTCGTCTCCTGAAGGCTCATTCATGTAGAGTAGCTTCTCCGGCAATTGCGTGGGCGATGCAGCTTCTAGTGGGTGTGGTTTTGTGCTAACTAACTTACGTCATACCTCTGTGCGAGGCTATCTGCGCAATGCGTATGCCTAGTAATCCTCTAAGCAAAACAGCTCACGCTCGAGGCTGCGCTTTCAGTGTAGGTGTAACCACTGTTACACAGAACAAAATGGAACAGAACGGCGTGTAGCGGCAAGTACTTGCCTCGAGCGCTTGAGAACCACTGCTGAACAATTTGATTTGTTTGAGAACGCTATTGTGTGGGTGGAATATCCCGGAAGAAATACTGTTTCTTCGCGTTTGAATCATTATAATTGCTCCAGTCAATATCGCGGTAGCCCAGTGAAAGAAGAATCATAACGAGAAAGAGAAATGGACGATTTGCCCGTTTAGTGACTTGCTGATGTGGTGCTTCAGCGGTGCTCTCCAGCAATGCTAAGAGTCTTGTTAGTGATGAAAACACTTGAGAATGACAGGTATGGTCCACAAAAGCTTATGACTAAATCTAGCGCAGAGTTTTGAACACATCACTTTGTACACATCCAATGGGGCAGCCATTTTTTTTGGACCCATTCCTATATACGGAGTACTACCATACTCCATGATATCATAGTATACTACTTAGCGTTCGTTTGTGCATGCACAACGCGTTTAAATGTCAAGCAAGACTGACGAAAGTGGGATAGAAATTTAATACTAGAAGCTAACACGTCAGTGCTGATCGCTTGAGAAAGCTTGAACCAGATATCAGTTTGCTGACCGCATGCTATGTAGTTAGTACATCAAGCTGGCTCCATGCTGTGTGTAGCTGCCAAGTCACTCCTGTTAGTGTAGTGGAGCGTTTGTAACAACAATATAGTAAGCGAACAACCTTCACTTGCTAAAGACCACTACAAAAAAATCTGTCTAGCTAGCTACATGTACTTGCGTTATAGTTGCTTCCTCTGTCCTATGCCTTTCCTGATGAGATTCATGCCCACCAGGCGTAGTATGACCACTAATTGTATATGCAACCTGTGACTCAGTACTGGTCAATATATTGCTGACTCAGGGGTGTATATGCCTAACATACAACCTGCCGGCATATATACACTATATGTATGTATACAGTAGCAGTCAAAATAGTGTTCCCGTAATCCAACTGTGGTGTAGCGTAGTCCACTCCAGAGTTATGCAGTCTAGCGGAACAGAGCGAGTTACAAAGTGTACTCTGCTTCCGCTAATCTCTGCTCACATGCGCGTGGTGTGAGCCTTTCGTCATACGTAAGATAGTTATGCAGCCAATCAGTATATGTAGATCACAGACAACAAAGAGCTAGGGACTTCTGAAGCTTTCCACCGTCGTCTAACAGGCCCTTGAGTATTGTCTTACTGAAACAAGCAGAGGCAAGTAACCAGAACGCTCAAGTAAGAGTGTAGTGTGTGTTAGCCGCTGAATAGGCCCTCGTTAGGCTATTGTCTTAGCTGATTAGCCTCATTCCCAGGCCTTCACTTCAGCTTTTATTGCTGGCAGTATAAAAAGCGAGGTAGGCCTGGTAAGCCAGACGTACATGTTTCAGTTCTGCGACTTACCATTGGCAAGTTACGTGTATGGCTGTACTTCTCTGCTAAATTGGTCAGAAGGGACTAGTGCTTTAGCTTCAAGGAAGTTTTGGTTGATAGAGTGGGAAGATCACTTGTGTGGCTCTGAAATGAGTTGAAATATTGCTCGCTGGATAGACTGCCTGAATGGTACAATTTAATCACACACTTGTAAAAATTGGAATTGTGGTGACTGTCTAACTCCTCCACATTACCAATGAGCTCTGACATCACTGCAGATGCAGAGAAGTACTATCAGGCTACCATTTACTCCTTGCATGAAGTCTGTAGGTAGTCGATCAGTGGAGATACATGTACATGCACACTTGTTTAACACACTGAACTGTACAGTTTGCATATAACAAGCGTGACATCACTTGCGCCATCTTGGAGTACTTCACTATTGCGGTCAATGGGAAATAAGGCCTGATTTGCTGTACTATAACTTCCAGATGGTACTGTATATTGTAATACAGCGAAGACCATTGAAAGCTCGATCTTTGTGAAAATGAACAGTGAAAAGCCAGTACTGACCAAGCAAACATACAGTAAACTACAGGGTGAGAAAAACGATCAGTTTTAGTATTTACAAGCTATTGTGGAGTGCAGAGGTAAGCCAGGAAAGCATGCAGGGCACACCTCCTGTGCCATACTATGATAAATTGCTCAATGTATAGTGAGTGTACCACTTAGTAGCTAGCTGAGGCCAAAACTACCCGAAGCCAACGCATTAATGCATGGTACCATTGCTAAAAAGTAGCTAGCTAAGCCAGCCATTCTTTGCTTTCATTATTTTACGAAACTATTGCCTTTAGTCATGCTTTCCTGACATGCGGTATGCGCAGGTATGTGTGACTTAAACACTAATAACTGGCTGTCTTTCTCACATAGTAGCTCACCACACATTTGCTTGATCGCCAATGGACTTTACAAGGATTGAGATTTCAATAGTGTTTGCTGTGTTTGAATATACGGTACCATCTGGACATTACAGTACGACAAATCAGGCCTAATTTTCCATTGACCGCAATAGTGAAGTATTCCAAAAGGGTATGAATGTACCTCAGCTAGGACGTCAGGTTCCATTATTGGACCTTACACATACCTTAGCCTTAAATGTAAAGGCCTATATTTTGTGTTTGCAAGTTACTTTTGTTGGTACATTTATTTCATAAGTGGGCAATATAAATTTCCCATTTTAGGAGACCTTAGTTGGAACTGGGAGATGTGGCTTCAAGACGAGGATGTCCAGGATGAGAGTGTGATACCACAAGAAACAGGGGACACTCAAATGGTGAGTGTGCTAGGAGCTGAGCAAAGAAAGGCAGCTGATGAATCTATTTAAGTTAGTAGTGTAATTTTCCTAATCCAATTTTCCTAATCCAATCAGCTATTGAAGAACATACTCATTGTGGTTTGAAAAGAAACCTGTGGAGTTTACTATTGGTTGTTTTACCAGCCACACACTTTACATCCAGCTGGTACTACCTGTTACATTCAGCTGATAATTTTTGATCATGCTGAAATATTTCGGACCCCAAGGGTTCTTGATGGCCACACCCATTTTGAGAGATCATCTCTTATAGTAGTGGATAGTTATAGCTACACTATGCTCTGCTGCTCCGTATTCTATTTTGGCTTTCTGTTCCGGCCGGTGTGAACTTTGTGTACGGACCTCTTTTTCTTTGTTTACTGGAGCTAAAGCACACGTCACACCTCCTCGCGATGGAGGTCGATGGTACTGCTTTTGAGAGTAGACCCCAATTCTCCGGCTGCTTTGTGTCAGTTGCTTTGAAGTAGCAGTAGAGAGCCAGCATGAATAGGCTCGTTCCCAGACTCTCCCCCTGAGCGACGAAAGCTAGGATAGAGGCCTGCAGCTGGCAGTGAGGTTATTTCGTATAGCTAAATCAGCTAGAATTCAGGACTATACACTACTTTTTGTGGTACATATTATAGTAGCACAGTGCTTGCGAATAATCAATTTATTGCTGTGATAGAGCCCTTGTTATTACCTGTAAACTTTCAGCAGTTCTGTTTGATTAATATACCGTATAGCTTAGCCGAATCTATGTATAAACGCAGCATTATTGCGTATTTCCGGTGAAAGTGAAGGGGCATCTCCAAACTATTTTGCTCATGATTATGTCATGCAGCAATAATGTACAGAAAGCCTTCTTTAATTGCTGTCTACAAGGATGTCAAGCAGGGTAATTTATACATTTCTAGCCATGCTAGCACAGTGCATACATTTCAACTAACAATAATGTCAGGGCCCTTACCCTTAACGTCACAATGTCGTTATCTTCAGAAAAATGGTTTACACCCATCCCCTAAGTTATTTTATTGTACATCTTGTCTGGATCACTGCGTGCTTTATTGCTATCCCCAACTGGAGAGCTGGAGATTATTAATTTTAGTAATTCTACTGTAATACTTGCATGCATTATTTAATAAGTTAATGTAGTTTAAAACCAAAAACGAACAGAAACAAAACACATTTTGAAAAATGTAAAAAGATGTAGGGATGGAAGTGCCAAAAAGCATACAAACAAGGGGTAGGGATAGCATAATCATAAAGTTAAACATACATCCCTACATCTTTTTTTACATGTCAGCTAAATAACTCTAATTTAATTGCAAGGGCTATGAATACTATCGGTATGGGAGGCATCTTCAGCACAGCTTGATACAACACGCGACAAACTATATAGATCAGTGCAACCATGCTGCATGCCGTTACATGTGAAAAAGATGTAGGGATGCGGCTATGTACAGTATGTTTAACTTTGTGGTTATGCTACACCTTGTTTGAATGCTTTTTGACACTTCCATCCCTACATCTTTTAATTGTACGTTACTATAGAATTTGCCCTTGAACATAAAACATCCCCCAACTGTATTGAATATCAATCTTGTGATGTAATATGTGAAATCCTATTGTTAACTTTGTGAAATACATTTTATTGCAGATTGCGGAAGGAATTTACAATGTGCCAAGGGTATCAGCAGATGCCACGATGTACCCTGCAAGAGGATTGCCTCCCATGCCTCCTATGCATCCGAATATTATGTCAGCACAAGCCGCAATTGATTCTGGCGTATACAGTGTGCCACACTCAGTTTTGGCTGCACCTAACCCTCAGTCTTACCCTTCAGGCAACTCATATGACCTCTATGATGTGCCTCGACCAATGAGCATGTCACCAGATGATGGAGAAGCCATTTATGATGATCCATTCGATATCATAGATATGGAAATATATGATTATCCTCCGGATGCAATTGATGCTTACAACGCAGAAGTCTCGGGTCTCAGTATTGCAGGCAGTGCTCGGAACAGCACTGCTCTTTCAAGTGACTTTGCCTCCACCGACCGAGCCAGTTCCGTTTTTTCTGATGAGATTTGGAAGACAATGACTCTTCCTCCTCTTCCTACTTCCGGGAGGCCTTCTATGGCTCTCTCCACTGTGTCCTCAGAAGAGTATGACTACCAGCAGGTATCCAGTTGTGGCAGTAATATGCAGTATGTACATGTAATTCATAGTAAAGTAATTTCAAAGTTTGACCATTCCCGTGATTAAGAAAGGTGTACAAGCCTCGAGATGCAGAAGTGGGAGTGGAAATATGTACTAGTACATGTAGCTGGTAAACTGGGCAATTTTTATGTGCAATGTGCCACGCAAAGAGCAATTTTTTAAAAATTTCTACATTTTCAGGTTTTACATGTAAGTGCTCTAATTTGCTAAAAATATTCCATTCATGTATAGCATATTAAAACTTGAACAAATATTTTGTGATTGGTAAAGAGTTATAATTTCAAACTGTGGACGACAAAACTTCAATACAAGTACAAGTAGGATCACCTGGCCAAGGTTCATTCCTTGACTGGAAGGTTTGGGAAAGAAGGACGTTTTTCAGTACTAAACTTCATGTGAATAGCTATCTGTGCTGGGTGCAGTGCAATACAACAAATCGCTTCACTTTGCAAGTCCTTATATAACTGCACTGGATGAGGTTTATTGGGGCGAGCCTGAGCGAGCCCCACACTAGCGAGTCGAATTCTGCCCCCGTGTCTATATGTATATATGTGGAGGGCCGTGGTACGTACGTCTTACCGGATCTGTGTACAAAATTCTATTTTTGTGTATTATGCATTACGTAAGCACCGTTACGTAAGCACCGTTAAAAACTGACTGCAGAAACTGTACCTGCAACTAGCTGAAAAAGTGACTGTACCTGGAACTGACTGAAAAACTGGCTGAAACATCTGCTTTTACATTTTCCTTTTGACCAACCAAATTCTCTCTCTTAAACTGCCTAGTTAAAAAAACACATTCTCTTTGGTCAGTTTACCTCTAACTACCCCTATGAAACTCCCAGCAGACCAACTGGACTAAACTGGCTAATCCAGTGCTTTTGCCCCAAGAAGTGAATGCTTAAGGACTTCAAAGACTAAAATGAATCATTCACCCACCCATTTTGCTCATGATTGGTATGTTCACATGCCAGGACAAGCATATACATGTACCAAAATTATTTAAAATCATGTTGCAATAACTCCATGCATGTATACTGTGCACTCGCGAAGGCTCGCCCCACCATGTCCTGCATTTGCCTAGTATTTCGTAATTTAACATCATAAAATATTTGTTCCGAACTGTTTTAGCTTTAGTAGGGTGTAAGGTGCTAAACATAGCTAGTGTGTTATGTCTGTGAATTTAGATGGACGAATTCTTCTTTTTCATATTAGAGTGCTCGAAGCTCCACTGCGAGCAGTATGGACGGCCTTTATGACTACCCCCGAAGTATTCCAGTTGACCCATTTCTCTCTAGTATAGTTGAGAAGCCAAGTGAGAATGCAGTTGATGCTCATATACCTGTTTCTGCTCTTGAATATGGTGATTGTACCATGCGAGGCATGTTGTATAAGCGAGAACGCCTAAAGCAATGGAGCAAATTCTCCTGTGTCATTCGTAACAGCTTTTTGCAGTGCCATAAAGCACAGGACCCAGCACATTCTGGTACCCCAGTGCTGAAGCTGTTCCTCCCAGGTAGTGAAATTTCTACTGAGGTGGATGCAAGACGACCATGGGCATTTCAAGTGAAACATCCTAGGCGTGGTAATCTTGTATTTGCCGCTGAGAGAGAGCCTGAGTATTACCAGTGGGTTAGGGCTTTCCGTTCAGCTACTTCCATTGAAGTACAGGCTGTTAGTACAATTGAGGAGATTCGACTGACAGACACTGATCTGCAGCGTCGATGGTCATCTATGGAAAAAGGCATGTGTCCCAGCCTGGATGAACTGCCTGGTGACAGCAGTAATGTTGATGTAAGTGCATATGTACATACAGTTCTCTGGCTATTAGTAGTCACCTGATGGCACATATTGTGTATGCGTCATGCTCCTTACATGGTATTAGATTTTAGTAACAGAAAATCATTGGAGGATCGGACACACCAGTGCGTGGGACCGACTGGCCTAAAATTAAACTAACTGACGGAACAGTAAATACTTGTGTTCCAGTTATGCATGAGTAGATATGATCTATGCATGGCTCCCATGACATAAGGTTCATTAAGCGAGTTGTCATGGACCCAGCAGTCCATACAAATTATACGCCGGAAATCCCCTGTATCACACAGTTGATTATTTTAACATACTTACATGTACCTCATCACAACAAACAGGCTTTTATGTACCAGACAACTAGTAGACTCATTTCCTGCTTAGAACAGCCTTAGATGTCTTATGTTCAACAAATTACCTCCTATAATAGCGATCACGAAAAATGGAGAGCCTGCTAATGCTATCTGTTGTTAAGCGTATGGTTGGGCCTCGTAAAAGATGTAGTGAACCACTTGTTCTACAGTCCAGCCTAATAGGAGACTGATTTACCAATTTGTTCTGTATTTCAGTACATACTCTAGTTGTCTGCTCCCTTCTTGTATGCCACCCTGAGATCAATCAGGAATGATTTACACACTAATCTCTGACAGACCAAACCATCAGATTAGCTAATGTAGTTAATAAAAGTCGGTTCTTTAAGGAAACTATACTTGTTAGTATGCTATTATGTAAATTATTGCAGGAGCACAAGCGGGAACGAGCTGGTAGCTGTTCACGCCGAAAAACATTTCCTGAAGGAGCAGCAGATGACTACCAGTCCGACACCCTAAAGAGGAAAAGGAAATTTTCATGGGTGAAGTCAAACCTCATGAGAAAGAAAGGTGATAGAAAGTCAACCGTTGATAGCACAGCTTCACATCGCCTCTCTAATGTCAGTTTTGACATTCAAGTCAACCCACCGTCGATCCTTTCTACCGATCCAACTCGAAGAAGTGTGTCACTTGAAATGCTACCTGCAGAAGATGAATTACCCACACCTACACCAGTTAATGCTCAAATGTTCTCACAGTCACATCGATCTATCAGCCCAGTAGGCTCAGAGAGTTTTCGAGGGTTCCTTAGAGTTCAGCGAAAGGGAGCTGACAGCATGTGGGTCCGATACTGGTGTGTGGTGGAAGATGGCATGGTTGGATGCTACATCAGCCAACAGGATCACACCCTCACACTTTCTATTCAACTTGAGGGGTCTCGGATTGCCAAAGCCTCCTATGAATGTAGAAGAGAGCACACATTTAAAGTCTGGCATGTCGAAAGTGGCCAGTGTCTCTACTTTGCTGCTGACAGTGGTAATGAGTTTGAGAAGTGGTTTAAAGAAATAACCAAAGGAGCTGAATTAATCATGCCTGAAGGAGCATCCTCCCATTTTTCTGCTGCCTTTTATTATCATCACAAAGACACGGCAGCTGGAGATAATCCTTCTTCCAGCCAAATCTCGTCAAGATTGAGTAATTTGTCACTCACACCTTCACCCGAGGAGGGCGACAATGTTTCCATGTCCAGCGGTGCAACTGGGGAGTCTCAAGACAGCATCTACCAAAGAGGTGACCTAAAAAAGCTCTCTCAAAGTGGCAAGTGGAAGGATCGTTACTGTCTCATAAAGGATTGTACCTTGTATGTGTACCACTCTTCATCTGAAAAGACTCCGGTAATGGCAATCGCACTTCAGGGGTGTTCTATTGAACTTTTGAATGCAAGTGCTGATGAGACACACAGATATGCATTTCGAATCGTTTCTGCTTCCGGTAAAGTACACACGCTCGCTACAGCATCAGAGCTAGAAATGTCTGCGTGGATTTCAATGCTACAGGACTGTTCCCGTTCGAAGCCCACTCATGAGGATTTATCATCGAAACCCTCCAATCTGCTATCAGAAAATGGGGCTGGTGGTGGATCACACAGTAACTCACCCCTTCTCTTTGTAAGTTTATAGCCAAAATATGTACCTAAAGTTGTGCTGTTAACAGCTACAAGTTATTGTTTTATTAAATTACAGACTATCGCAGTAGGTATGTACATGTACCAGTAATTGCCTCAGATCCAGGTGACACCATCGAAAAATAAGTGGCCTGGTATCCACTGTTCACGCATGTGTGATAATATACAGAACAGAGTCAGTAAGTGTATCAGTGAACAGTCGTAGTCACATGCCCAGGAGTAGTACAGACATGGTATATGGTATAGTAAAGCGAAAGAACTAAAAGCAGACTTTCTGCAACTGAAATGGCTTTCTAACCAGTCAAACGTAGTAAACAGCCTATAATTATCTGTCTGTAAAAATTATGGTAGCTATCTTACCGTAAAAATTTGGAAGCATCTCTCTCCCAACTAGTTGTGAGCTTCTCGATTTTCAATCACAGATCTGGCCTTCTAGGCATTTTAGTGGCGAACAGGACCCAAGTCCGAATCCCCATGTTTTTCTGGGGATGATCGCTCGTGCGCAAGCAGTGGATACCAGGCCACTCTTTTTTCTTTTTTCCCCGCATGGCCTGGGTACAAGGCTAAGCATGCAATAGGCCAGTTACATGCAAGCTAAGGTATGCATGGAATGATTATCTGTTGTAATTTATGTGTGCGACGTCACATCCAGTTGCTGTTTTGCTACCACGTTAAGTATAGGAGAAGTTGGCACGTAAGTGGTTTGAAACTCTTGTGTACCTAAAACTATACCGTCTATTGTATTTAAGCAAACATAGTGAAAAACTAGAGACCTTGTGCGTGAAGACGGTGTGTAAATGATGAGAATTGGTTGAAGTACGAACGAGAATGATGTAATTTTGCCTTATCCACAAAGGTAGAAGAGCCCAAGAGTTCAGGCTCTGTTTGTATAGCGCTTAATGCTGGGAGCAGCCCTGAGTGAGCCCCTAGAATCCCACGCTGTGCTGGGACTGTGATGGTGGCGTCTCTGCAGGGCACCTTCGAGCCTGAGAAAGCAGCAGTTGCTTAACCGATAAGTGAAAGATTCATTGGTTAGTCGTACCTCAGCTGGCTCTCATCCATCCCAAACACACTAAGCTATCTTACTCTTCTATGTAGATCGCTTGGAAATCGGTGGAAGAAGACGCCTGGATCCTGGTTCAGATTGTTTCGACACACGATACAGTTATATCCAGGCATTCTCCAACAAAACCGCCTTGATCTCGTTCATACTTCAACCAATTCTTACTCTTCAAACACCGTCTGCATGCACTAGGTCTCTAGTTTGTTGCTATGTTCACTTGAATACGCTAAACGGTATGATTTTAGGCACACGAGAGTTTTAAACCACTTACCTGACATTCTCCATTCACTTTCATACTTAATGCAGTAGCAAAAACAGCAATCGGATGTGATGTCACACCAATCGTGCGTAACGAAATTACTTCTAAAGCTAATTAGCTCTTGTAGGCAACTGGCCGATTGCCAAGACCATTAATATTCTACCATCCTCGAATTGACTAACAGTGGCAGGACATAGCAGAGATATAATTGTAATTGCTGCGTTCGTTAAACTGGAAACGGGTCAATGGTGACAGGATATAGCAAGTATATAATTATAGCTTTGATATACATATGATTCGGACAGATGTCAGGATGCTGGTAACTTTACATCTATTTTTGGAAGTTCACCGAGCAGTATACCCGCAGCTGTCGGTACTGCTGTACAATTTCTTTCAAATGGAAGTTCCTACAATAATAAGATTACATGATTGAGAGGGCGGGCACAGCTTTTGTCATAGTGAGTCTTCCCAGGAAATTAGCTGAATTGCAAAAGGTCCCACGAACCGCTGGAAAAGTCCTGACACAACTCAAGCAGAAAATTTGGGATTTCCCCTCTCAGTATCTCCACAGTGCACCAGATTACAGAAATGATATCATGATGGCCCTGCAGCTACACAAGAAGTTCCGCTGCTCTCTGAGCCTTTGCTCGAAGTTGGGTAAAAATTCGAAAATTTGCTCTGTTGCTGCTACTGAAAAATGAAGTCTTTGTTGGTACGTATCTCTGGATCTAAGCTACGAACACAGGGCTTTTTGCATTCTGCAAAGCTGTTTTATTACTACTAACTAGTGTAGGTCTGGGATTCTATCGTTGGTGCATGCATGCCCGATTTGCATATTAGTTTGTCTAGCCCGTTTTTGAACTTTTATCAAGCCTCATATTAGCCTCGTCCCCAGGCCACACACCCCCACGAAAGAGTGGCCTGTTATCCACTGTTTGCGCATGCCCGTAATTTACCAGAAATCTTGGTAAATCGGGAACTATCGTGTTCTATCCGTATATAATGACGTCACGTTCGGTTACGAATCCGTTAACGCTTTCGTGTCATGAAAGTGTAAATGAAGATAGCAGGGTTGATGGCCTATAGTGATGGTTTTTCGCTAGCTACGTGCCTAGACAGTGATCGGTAGTTTGAAATTTCGATCCTGTTTGCCACTGAAAAGCCTAGAAGGCTATATCTGCGATTGAAAATCGAGCAGCTCACGGTTACTGCCAGGAGAGAGGCGCTTCTGAAATTTTATGGTAAGATAGTTATTGTAATCGTAGCGGATAAAAAATTACAGGTTCTTCTAGTATGCCTGACTGGTTTGAAAGCCATTTCAGCTGCAGAAAGTCTGGTTTGTAGTTCTTCCGCTTACTATATTCGTATACTGTCTCAATACTACTCCTGGCCACGTGTCTAAGATGGTTCACGGATACGTTTACTGACCCTATTCCGTATATTCTTCCAATTATCTCGTGCATGCGCGAACAGTAGATACCAGGCCACTCTTTCGTGGGGGTGTGTGGCCTGGGTACGAGGCTAGCCTCATATATCTGGTGTTACTGGAGCTATTACATTCTTGATCAGATATATTGCAGATCCATCTGTTAAGCAACTATACCTGAAAGATCTTTGAGATGGCAGACTTTGCTCCAACTTGGATAAAAATTCGAAGTTACCTCACTCTGACAGAAATGAGCCTAAGCAAGCAGCTGCCCCACCGCTCTGTAGAATCGAAACACTTGCAATTCCTGCTGTTTCTTACTCAACTTACCAGCCTATGAACTGTTCTGCCCCAGCTAGCTATTGTTTTCTCAAGATACATACCTCAGTAGTACATTCGTTTTGTGTTGGTCAAATTTCTTTTGATTTTAATTAACATCCAGTAGCATTTCCTGTTTTAAAGAAATTTCGACGGCTGTGGGTTAACTGGAGGTTGATATTTCATATATAAAAACCAGGCATAGCATTTTGTACGTGCCTTAAATCTAATATTATTCTCAGCATTACATGAATAGGTACGTATCTCGTAACTAACTTCCCGTAATCACTTTGAATAGCATTCCTTCACACCTCCGCCAACATACCTGTAATATGTATGCAATTTTGTCCACGAAATTAATACCGTATTGATTACATGTGTGTCAATAACACACACATGCATTACGTAAATCTTGAGTTCACTCATACCTTGACTTCGTGAAATGTTTTGCAGCAGAAGCAACCAAGCAAACTAATCATGTAAAATAATAATATTGGACCCAAATCACTCACCGAAACTCACGCTCACCCCTTGTATCCCATGATAACCCTAGTCAAGGTGATAAGCTATAATCACGTTGACAAGTAGAGGCATTCAGTTAGAGATTGCTCTGTCTCTGTACTGATTTGTGAAGGGCTCAGCTGGATTTCACCGTATTGGCAATGCAGTGATCTTATACTCTCTTGTTGAACATGGGCTCACCCCACAGTGCCCTATGCAAAACAGCTGCCATTTCAAGAGGGAATGGATCTGTTGCTGTACCACATAGAATAGCCAGCGACACTTCATATACTGCAGCCATAACTTCCAAGTGTTAGCATTTGTGACACCACTGTAGAACCTACTACTCTCTCCTCATTAAGAAATGACATTAAACAACTAACAGTGTCCTGACAATTATACAGATATGTACTTGACAAGTAGTAAGCAAAGTCTGGAAATTGAAAATAGTTATGCTCTCATCCGAACCATAACAAACTTTACGATGTAATGATTCATTCATTGATTGAACATCTATTATTTCAAAAATTTAATTCGCAATGCTTGTTTGTGCATGTGTGCTACTCAAGTCCTATGTTTACTGCATTATTTATCTATTTCTTATATTCATACAGAGACATAGCAGCCATGGCCAGTACAAGGGTGAGAGCAGTACTAAGGGCTTCACAGAAGAGAAGCTCAAAGTATTGAGTCAAAAGGCTTTATCCAGAACTGCGGTGAGCAAGAAAGGCCCCATAAAGGGAGACCACACTATCTGGACAACAAAAGATGTGAGTGTTAGTCTTTCATAGTGTTCCCAAACTTGGAATGAGGCCTGCATGAAAGAAATCAATATAGTGCTTGATATCATGTAATGTTTGATATAGAGTGGTCAATAGCCATTACCGAGCTATAAGCAAACTACAATTACACAAATACTTGACCAGATGTGGGACGCCTTCCCTAAAGTGCACAGCGTCTCTATTCTAAAGCTTTACTGCATACTAAAGGTTTACACAACTCTTTTATTCCATCTTGGAGAAGCCTGTTAGGTATCTACTCTGTGCCAGCGTGGTTATGTGAGTGTATTGGGTCATGACTGCTACATATATTTATGCCACAACTTATAATCATACACCATGTATATGCAGATGTGATAGTGCCAAGCATGGATATTACCAGAAGTGGGCAGGGGCTTTGATTGATATGGCAGACCCATTGTACTCTGGGTTGGAAGTTTGGCATTCTTCCGTTGCTTGGTTCTGAAGCTATTGCCTTCCAAATTGTAATTTGGACTTTGTTCCATCTGAAGTAGCTGTTGGTCAGATTTCTGCAGTCTTGGGAAGTACCACAACCCTGCTGCTGCACGCCAACTTTTCATCATAGTTGCCTTGAGCACTGAGAGGTGTTGCTGAACATGGAGAAGTGTCACTATAATTAGACAGTGGATTAAGTCATATTTTGGTATAGACAGCCCAACATACTCTCTAGCAGATAGGGATACCATTGAAATGTGCAGGTCCTCAGCAGCAAACACAACAGTGCAAGTCCGATGTTTGTACACTGCATGGTTCTCAAAGAAGGAATACGGAACAGAGTCTGAGAATACAATCATAGCTGCGTCTGAATTTTAACATTGAAAGGCTACAGCGCAAGAACCAAGCAATGGAGGAGCACCAAACTTGGAACTCAAAGTGCAAAGAGTTTTGCAGTATTGACTGAAGATCCTGCCCACTTTTGATAATATTCATGCTTTGCACTAGCGCATCTGAATAATCATGGTGTCCGATCATCAGTTGCTTACTGAGTCACTATATTGGACTTTGACCCACAGCAGGTCCAAGGTTTTCCCCTTTTCTGTATTGGAAAGAGAGCCTGAGTAATATGTTAAGAGGTTCTTTAAATTAAATAATGGATGTGTATAGAGAGTTAGCATGTCATCCCAAAGCAACATTCATGATCGTCAAGGTCAGGCATCATATAAACCGCAACATCCCGAGTGAAAGGGTGATGTAACTAATTTTTGCTAGGTGGTTGTTTTAGCAACACACTGTTCATGTCATTGCCGTTTAACACTGCTATATACTAGCTACACGAATTTCCGCATTTTCAATTTGAAGTAGCAGCTAGTTACTAGCTTTGCAGCAAAACAGAGAGCTAAATTTCAAGCTAAAACTGCATAAACAGGTCAAAGAAAATGGATTGCAAGTTAAGGTTAGCCACTAAGACTGTTTCGTGGCACACTTTTAGCCTAGTGTTTTTTGCCCAAATGCTACTAACCTCAAGCTCCATTATAGATACGAACAGTCCTTCACAATCACCGGGAGTGTTTCACCACTTGTAGCTACCCTTTTGTGTCAGAGCCTTTGTTTGATGCTAGCTAGCCTCTTCACCATTCAATTAGTGCCACATGGCATGGCTTTTTTAATGAGCTGCTCCTCCTACATGCTTATTTTCCCTGATTTATGGATGCCTCTTACAGGACTTGCACCCAAATGCTACTAACCCAAATGCTAATAACTGTATTTCTGACGTACCAGATTAGCCCTTTCACACCCTTTTGTCTTTGTGCTAATTAGCCGTTACATTGTACAATGCAAATAGCAACATTTAAGCTTCCAGCTTGTTTTCTGGATACCTCCTACAGTCCTTCCAGCTCCACTGTTTAAATTCCATACCAGACAAGGTGAAGGGTCACTCCCATAGACTCTGTATTCACAACTGTGACCGCCGGTTAAGACCTTGACCAGCCTTTTTCAGTGGTTTGACCGTTATCTGTACTGATTTTTGTCACGCATACCCCTGCCCAGATTTGCTGATCCACAGCGATTCTTGGAGTTTCTGAATGACTTCAATTGTTGACAGCTGACCGACTGCAGTCACATTTGTGACTATAGAGTCTATGTGCGAGTGACCCACCCCTAGCTACCAGACATAGCCACTCTTTACACCTGATATTGGCATAGTTCACACCAGACTTTACATCTGACATATCTGAATCAGCTGTTTTCAGGACATGTTGAGGTTTCTGTAGTCTTAGGATGGATAATTGCCGAGCACCTTACCGCGAGCCAAGTAATCTTGCAGTGAGGGGATCGAATCTGAGCTAGTGTATATATATATATCTATGTCTGTAACGCTTTCGGCCCCGAGGAGCAAACACGTATCAAGATGGCATCCTACCAGTTACATGGATGCCGCCTATGTACTTCTTGCGCACGCAGGATTAGAGATCGGGACAAATTGATCACTTCTTTTTACCCAAGTAGGCTTGCTACAGCTCCAATTAACGCAATTATAGTTTGTGTAGCCTCTGTTTCAGCAGAAATGTGACAGCTGGAGATGGAAGGTATGGGGATCGATCAAAAGCGATACAAACGTGAGTTTCAAGCAACTCTGCTCTCCTGTAGCAGCCATAACTGTGTAGTCGTCACTTCTCCAGCAATTGCGTGGGTGATGCGGCTCCCAAACGTTGTAGTGGGTGTGGTTTTGAGCTATCTAACTTACGTCATAACTGCGCGAGGCACCATCTGCGCAATGCGTACGTCTAGTATATACCTGCGGTATATATTATCTATGGTCTTAGCAACCACCTAGCAATGATTTCACCAAGTACTAAGTTTTCAGGGTACTGCTGAACTGTAAGTAGAACTGTCGTGAGTCAGATGTAATGTGTGTTTTTGCTATTTTGGACAGGAATACGGCACTAGTTCCGGTCAGAAGTCTTCACATGAATTGAAGTTACTGCAAGATTCCATTGTGCGCCGTTATGAAAAGAGAATCCGGAAAACACGTAAGGTAGCAAACCTAACGAATCAAAATCTGAAGCAACAACAGGCAGCCTTAGTGCATATAAAGAAGGAGCTTTCTCGTCACGTCATTAAATTGCAAGAGTTAGCTGATAGTGGTGATACCCATGCACAGAAAAGGTTCAAAGACATTCGAATTAAACTGCAGCAAGTTGACAAAGTTTTGCCATATTTGGCGAAGTATGTTACAGTGAATAGGCAAGCTGAAATGCAAACAGTTGCAGTTCTGAAGGAGAGTTGCACTGTGGAGTGCCAGCAATTAACAAGGTCAGTATTAGATACTAGTCTTGGATTAGATAGTTCTAAGGCTCAATTCTCCGCAGACCAACAACACCGTCACCCTAGTAATGGGAGTGATTCTGCCTGTGTTGTTACTTCCAACGGAGAGTCAAACAAAGTACATCCAGCAGAAGTCAATAGTTCCCCCATTATGGAAAGTAGTGGTTCTCATCCAGAGGAATGTGTGGATTCAAGTTTATCAACTGCTCTGGAGAAAAAGGAGACAGATGAGGGAATACCAGTAGACCAGCACACCGAAGAATCACCGTATGCTTCACTTTCATCTGTCAGACCACAGCCTCCTACTGCTCCTAGTAGGAACTATGCCCAGTTGGACTTTAGCCAAGCAGGTGGACCAAGTGTGCTCAGACCACCTTCGGTTAACTATGCTCAAGTTGATATTGACCCACTGAAAGGAGTTGTAGTCATCTCAAGTTCCTCCAAAATTAGTATTAATACATCTGTGGAAAGTGTATCTAGTAGTACCACTGCTGGATCTCAGCTGCATAATCCACCAAATGAGCAGTCAACATTCTTGCCTAGTAATGGATCAGTAGATACAGAAGCTTGTAATGAAAACAATACTGTGTCATCGGAAGAAGCAATCACAGTCAAGCCAGAGCTCCCCAATGAGGAAAGTGAAGTATGCCCAATTGAAAATTCATTGAACACCAAACTACAGGAGATTTTATCCAATGATGGATCTACTGTTTGTTATACCTTTCATGATGCTAACAGTGATGTACAAGTAGCAACATCTGCAAATGAAGTACAAACACCAGACGTAGTATCACCAAGAACAAGCTCAGTTTTAGCTGCTATAAAGCAATTTGAATCGTCCACCAAAGCTAAATCTCCCTCTGCCCCTCCTCCTGTTCCTAAAAAAACAAGTCGTAAAAGCTCTGTTGCAGGCGGTGAAATTAGTAATGACTTATCTCGCAATGAAAAGGGAGATATTCAACTAGAAGGTGGTCTAAGAGAACCTACAATCAGAGACTCTCCAAGATCTGAATCCCGTGAAAGTACTCCAACCATGGATTCTAACTTGAGCAAAAATGTACAGTGTCTAACAGAAGGGACTCCTAGCGTATTGGAAAGGATACGTGTAAGCTACCTTCACATATGCATGGCTCTAATAAGTACACATATGCATGCTTATATGCACGTATTTGTAGCATGAGCTGTTTCTACTATGGCTATTTAGGCACTAGTACACTGAAATCAGCCAGCAAATGATGTGAATGCTTGTTTTCACATTAGGCTCATTCATATACTATGCTAGATTAATATTTTACTCATAATGAAAAGGCCATGTATGTAACATCAGTGTATTTGTATGTTTCAAGTTAATTAATGGCTTTGATGGCAGTAATTGTAGGGATGAGCCTTCATGAAATGGGCAATGCAGGGTATTTTTCATTCTGATGTAGCCTATTCTTACTCCACCATTGTAAGGTTGCATCTCTGTTTCCTTTGCTGGTACTGTGAAGCTGGCAACACTCACTGCTTTTTCTCACCAATATAGGCATTACAACAGAAGTAAATATGCAAGTTTTATGAATGTTGTACTGTTGTATAATTGTGATACTGTGTACACACAACCAATACAGAATATGTACTTTTATCTGTGTATCTATTTTTCACTGTATGTTGTACTGTGGGGCATTGATCAAGTCAGTTTATTCCTTTTCTGTCACTGTTGAGAACCAGGTTTCAGCTGGTAGATATATTGCTTCTGCTATATTATGAGGATCCTTTCTGTATACTTCCCCAGTCAACCAGCAGTAGAAGAAACCTGTTGTACATGCATGCATAACTAGGATTGTGGAGACTATAATTATACCAACTCTTCACCACTGCCGTACTAGTGCATTTTGACTTTTTTTCAGTACTAAGTGTTTAGGTGGAGGAAGATCTGAAGATAGTTGCAGACTTCTAATGGGTTAGAAATGAATGACCTGAGGCTCAGCTGATGGTTCTTACCAGAAAAGGGAAACATGTAGTCAACTCTGAAAGATCTTACCCGGATGCATGGGAAAGGTGGCAGTAATAAGAGCTTGAGCTACCTGCTTTATACCAGACCTTTGTTCTTCCTCATTTTGACTAGTGGTCTGTTGCTTGCTGTTGGGCAACTCTTAAGTAAGCGAGTGCAAAACTCATGAGAATAATGCACAAACCACCACTCACCAATAGTGAGATGCTCTGCCGGGTACATTTCAATCAGGCACCTCCATATGCATATCTTATAAGTTCACTGCAGATTCAGTCCTGAACCAGAGGCCAAGCTAAATTATGCTTAGGGAGACCAAAAACTAATCTTTAGCTACCACTCCAGTTTTTGAATGTCACACTCAACAGTCTTCCAGCAACCATATACTAGTAAATCTTAACCATTTAACTGCTATTGGCTTGTTTGTTGGTCACTCTGAAGATGGTAGTTGATTTTTCATAGCAAGCTTACTCGTTTTTGTCAGTACCAGCTTTCCTGGCAGTGCATGTAGCCATATTTATTGCCGTTTTCTGCATTTCTGGGTCCAAAAGTGCCATTTCTGGGGTGAATTGTGTGTACCCGTGGTCTGGCCATTATCTCATTCCCAGCATGCATCAAGTATATAGGTGTAAGTACCCGTGTGTAGGAGCCTTTAGCCTGCAGTAGCAGTTTCAGATGCTCAGAGAGCAGTTTTTTTAGTGTCTAGGAACAGAGCCTTGAAATTGTATCGAAAACACTTTAAAATGGCCAGAAATTAAAATTAGCAGTTAAACAGTGAAGTCATATCCCACTTTGGAAGCAGAGTTTCCTATGATTGTGTTGCACTATTAGAACATTACTCTGTTTAGCTAGGGCTGTAGTATGTATATAAGTCAATTGCACTATTCTCTTTTCTTACAGAAATTGTCACATGCACGTTACTTTCTACCTTTGTGTAGGACTTTATGTTCTTTGAGAGCCCTGCCATACCTAATTTCCGGGACGGGACGGTTCCGGAATATACGCGTACCTAATTTCCGGGACGGCGGGACGGTCACGGAAATTCTAACTTGCCTAAAGTCCGGGATCATGAAGACAAAGTGCTTACTCTGTATACTGCGGCATAGCCTGGACCTGCATGCACTTTTCATACCGCTATTTCATACCGGAGGGGCGGGGCTATAGAAATTGGGGGTGGAGCTGCTCTGAGCAAAGAAAGACGATCCTCTCAAGGAGAAAGCTGGTTTTAAAGGTAAAAGACTCTTTTAAGTATAATTATTAATATTATGCGCATCCAGGACAGGCAATATGATGCAAATAAAAGCTAGTCATTATTCCTAGCCCAGAATCAAGGCTATTAAATCTAGCCTTGTATCTTGGAGGCAAGAAGTGTGCACAAGACTTGCTATGATTGTACCCCTATGCTCGTATCAATTCATAAACTTCCAGCTTGTACATAAAATACGCAGCTGTTCCTACCTCTGGTAATAGTATACATAAACATAATCAGTATCGGCACGCATGAAAGCGATCGGTGCTGCGGAACGGAAGGGGGCTGGCTTGCGATTAGCACGCATGTATGCATTCATACTTTCCCTCTAGATTCATCCTGCGTAGCTACAGACTGACTAACCTTGTCTTCGTGATGTTATCCCGGACTTTAGGCAAGTTAGAATTTCCGTGACCGTCCCGCCGTCCCGGAAATTAGGTACGCGTATATTCCGGAACCGTCCCGTCCCGTCCCGGAAATTAGGTATGTCCCGCCAACCAAGGTCACGCGAATCATCGTCACCGCCGATGCTAGTAAAGATCCAAGTGTTGTGATGTAGAGACCATGAACACATGTTGTAATCATGATTTAAATTGGTCTGTAGAAAGAGGAGAGATATAGTGAGGTTTTATTTAGGTTGAATGCATACAATGTAATAGAAAATGTTTAGTTCGGTTACAGTATTACCAACAGTGACCTGCATCAGTAATCTACACAACTGATACATGTAGTATGAGTAGTATTTATTCTTCTTAATCGGGATTTCTCTTTCCAATGGTTGAGTCACCTGCGAAAATTTCACGCTCAATGTGGGCAGTTGAGGCAGGTATATACATTGCTAAATTAGGATATGATGTATAGCCTATACTCAATCGGGTTGGTTTTCTCTTCAGCTGTCTAGGCTGTTGTAGTACATCTATGAACCTCTTTCACATTTGTCTTTGCACTCTGTTGCTCCTTGAGCCATTCTGATAATATACTTCGCAAATAGCAAAACCGTTTTGCTGAAGGCGCTTCACCTTTCTCCATTAGAGGAATGTCCAGCTGAGCTAGAATTCACTTGTGTCTTGTTCCTGCGGAGGAAATTGGTGATGCTGATGGGGTAAAAATATAGGAATTTGGGAATAGAATAGCTAATGGTACATAATCCGCCCAACCCTAGTCTGGGTATGAGACTAGGAAAAAATCCGTTTGGTAGGTTTCACCACATTTCCATTTCAGAAAGGACTGCAAATATGTTATAAACCACGCCCAAGTCACGAGTGATATCGCCCTGTCGACGGCCGTCGTGCTTGCAGCAGTTGGACAAACCGAGCGACAGAGGGAGACTTCATAGCGCTTCAAGAAGGCAAGTTCTTACAGTGTTGAAGGAAGTAGTAGCTGGAGTGTTTCCAAATGCTGTAAGCAGACTCAGAAAATGTCTCAGGAAGTACTTGACCACCAGCGCCTGGTTAGACCTCAACTCTGCGTATTCAAGCTGTTTCGTCACTTCAGCAATCACTTCGCTCAAACGCTGTTTTTTTAGCTCTTTTCACACTTTCACATTGTATGACAACAGAGCGAAGAATGTATATGTTTCGGTAGCTGAGGAAGCCCTCTGGGATATGACTGGTACATTGCTGTAGCACGACAAGTCCGTCAACTCCCAACTCTGACAGCAGATCAAATCCAAATGCTGGTCCTAAAACAGAAGACTTAATCCTTTTTGTGTCTATGCTACAGATATCACATTCTACACCCTACAGCACATACTTCTACAATGCAGATGTGCTCTTGAACTGATGTTATGTAGCTGTGAAAACAACTTATTACATACGCAGGATCTATTTTATGACGAAGGATCATTTTAGGAGCTTGCCAATGAACACATGCGCAATTAAAAATTTCAGAAAACGATCGTGGACAAAAACGCATGCGCAGTTTAAATTTTCAAAAAATGATCCTGAAATTTAGCACCTATTGTAGTAAAAAGCCTAACACTCCTTTCCATCCAGTTGTTATCACAGCTAATCAACTTTCAAGAACAAGTCTTCATTATGTCTGCGACTACGAGATGGTGAATCGGCTTCGGGGGAAATTTCGCTCGGTGACCAACTTTGCTCAGGAGATGCTGTTTTCAGTGTGTTCTCCTCCCGTTTGTCTACTTCATAAAGACCAGCGATGGCGACGCGAGGTAAGCTGTATTAGCTCCGCCCCCAATAGCGGGTTGTTCTTTATGTACCGTTTTTTACATTACATCATACTATTCTTATACTTCATTATGTAATATAACCTGTATGCACAGCTACAGTGGTAGTGCATGATATTACATGTAGTCCATAGTACTACATGGTATTATGTGGTAATCCATAGTGTTATGTGGTAGTCCATAGTGTTTTGTGGTAGTACATGGTATTACATGGTAGTCCATAGTGTTATGTGGTAGTCTATGGTAGTGCATGGTATTATGTGGTAGTCCATAGTATTATGTGGTAGTCTATGGTAGTGCATGGTATTACGTGATAGTCCATAGTATTATGTGGTAGTCTATGGTAGTATATGGTATTATGCGGTAGTCAATAGTGTTACGTGTATGGTAGTGCATGGTATTACGTGGTAGTCCATAGTATTGCGTCTATGGTAGTCTATGGTAGTACATGGTATTACGTGGTGGTCCATAGTGTTATGAGGTAGTGTATGGTAGTACATGGTACTACGTGGTAGTACTGTGTATGGTAGTGTATAGTACTACATGGTAGTACATGGTAGTGTGTGGTAGTGCATGGTACTACGTGGTAGTCTATGGTAGTACATGGTAGTGTATCACTGTGTATGGTAGTGTATGGTAGTGCATTGTACTACGTGGTAGTCTATGGTAGTACAAGGGTAGTCCATAGTGTTACGTGGTAGTCTATTAGTCTCGAAACCAGACCCTCCCCGCGCGCCCCATCGGAAAAGTAAGAAGAAATGAAAAGGAAGGAGGGTCTGGCACTTATGGTAGGGGTCACGCGGATCTGCAGGCGCAGCTAATTATTAGGTAATTAATGAATTCTACCGTAAATTGTTTTCGTTGATTTAGAAGAGCTGTTCTGAGATGGAGCATGGCTACTTGTGAATAGCTTATAAATTCGTCGCTAGCACTGGTAGCAGGTGCCTTGAGGCATCACTGTGTAGAACACTACGATTATGTTAGTCAACGAGCTGTCTTGTACAGAGGAAGCAGGAATGCAGTGCCACAGTTTGTAGGCAGATATACTGGACAGCCAACAACATCGCAGTACAGCTGGAGTATTGATAAACAAGTTGCACACACTGGCGAAATTTTTTTTACAAAAGTATTATGTCATTATAATGAAATTGCTAACATTCCAAGGATCCGCGTGACCCCAACCATACGTGCCAGACCCTCTTTCCTTTTCTACTTTTCCAACGGGGCGTGCGGGGAGGGTCTGGAGTCGGGACTAGTAGTCTATGGTAATACTTGGTAGTCCATAGTATTACAAGGTAGTGCATGGTATTACACAGTAGTCCATATTATTACATGGTAGTCTATGGTAGTGCATGGTATTACGTGGTAGTCCATAGTGTTACATGTATGGTAGTGCATGGTATTACATGGTAGTCCATAGTATTGCGTGGTAGTCTATGGTAATACATGGTATTATATGGTGGTCCATAGTGTTATGAGGTAGTGTATGGTAGTACATGGTACTACGTGGTAGTACATGGTAGTGTATGGTAGTGTATAGTACTACATGGTAGTCCATAGTATTACATGGTAGTCTATGGTAGTGCATGGTATTACACAGTAGTCCATATTATTACATGGTAGTCAATGGTAGTGCATGGTATTACGTGGTAGCTAGTCCATAGTGTTACATGTATGGTAGTGCATGGTATTACATGGTAGTCCATAGTATTGCGTGGTAGAGTATGGTAGTACATGGTATTACACAGTAGTCCATAGTGTTACATGTATGATAGTGCATGGTATTACATGGTAGTCCATAGTATTGCGTGGTAGTCTATGGTAGTACATGGTATTACATGGTGGTCCATAGTGTTATGAGGTAGTGTATGGTAGTACATGGTAGTGTATGGTAGTGTATGGTACTACATGGTAGTCCATAGTATTACATGGTAGTCTATGGTAGTGCATGGTCTTACACAGTAGTCCATATTATTACATGGTAGTCTATGGTAGTGCATGGTATTACGTGGTAGTCCATAGTGTTACATGTATGGTAGTGCATGGTATTACGTGGTAGTCCATAGAATTGCATAGTAGTCTATGGTAGTACATGTGTATTACATGGTAGTGTAGTATTACAAGGTAGTGTGTGGCACTGCATGGTATTACATGGTAGTCAATAGTATTACATGTGCATGGTACTACGTGGTAGTGTATGGTAGTGCATTGTACTACATGGTAGTGTATGGTAGTACAAGGTATTACGTGGTAGTCCATAGTGTTACATGGTAGTCTATGGTTTTACATGGTAGTCCATAGTATTATGTGGTAGTCTGTGGTAGTGCATGGTATTACACAGTAGTCCATAGTATTATATGGTAGTCTATGGTATTACATGGTAGTCCATAGTATTACATTATAGTCTATGGTAGTACTTGGTATTATGCGGTAGTCAATAGTGTTACGTGTATGGTAGTGCGTGGTAGTCCATAGTATTGCATGGAAGTCTATGGTAGTACATGGTATTATGTGGTGGTCCATAGTGTTATGAGGTAGTGTATGGTAGTACATGGTACTACGTGGTAGTACATGGTAGTGTATGGTAGTGTATGGTACTACATGGTAGTACATGGTAGTGTATGGTAGTGTATGGTACTATGTGGTAGTCTGTGGTATTACATGGTAGTGTATGGTAGTGCATTGTACTACGTGGTAGTCTATAGTAGTACTAGTTATATTTGTACCATGGGTTTCTACTGTACATGGGGTTTGTACCCTGAGTGCAGTTTTATGTATTCCCGAGGGCGAAGCCTGAGGGAATACATAAAACTGCACGAAGGCTACTGTTGATTTCAATTCCCTATGAACGCAAGAATATTTCGTCGTTCAGCGCTAAGTGGGTGTAATTAACCGGTTAACCACAATCCCGCCTCCAGTCACGTGCAGTGATCTCATGCTTGTGCATGCTGAGACCGAGAATCTTGTTCTTGTTGAAAATGGATGCTGCTACTGGTGCTAGTAACTACCTACGCCCGAGCTACTACAATGGGGGTGCTGGATTCCAGTACATATCGAACGCTTCCGTCAGCCCTTACCCGCCAGTGATGCCGCCTATGCCAGGGATAACCGCCGGCCACCATGACCCTTACCATCCATGGACGCCAGCGAGAATGATGGTACTAAGTCCAGAGGGAAGTTCGAGTCAAACTTTCCAGGTTAGCGTTCTCTATAACCTTAACTAGTTCATTTTGTGCCCTGAGTACTATTGTAACTACAGCCTTAGTCCCGCGAGCCAAACTGGAACGTGCATGGTCTGGCTCGCGAGAATAGCCGTAGGGGTTACACGTAAGACTAGTGTGTTATGGCTGGACTTGGATGTGGTGATTTTTGGGGTATGCACAGCTACTATCATGCACCTAGCAACTGTACTTCAAATTAAAGCACTCCTCTACCTTTTGTCAGGTTGAGCCTACCACTCCATCGGTGGATGGACTTACAGGGAATGATTCACCGATACTGCTTGATGATGGTGCACAACATTCATATATTGTTAAAGTTTTAGATGGTGGTGGCATGAAGGGATATAAAGTGCACAAACTTCGTACTAGCAAACGCTTCACCTCATGCGCCAATATCAAAGACCAGCTGCTCGAGTCCCTTAAAGAACACATTCCGAGAGATAGGTTTGACATAGGATATATTGAAGCTGGTCGGCAAGGATTGCGTGGGAAAATGAGGTGGATTTTTGGTTCAGACGATATCAGTGATATGTATAAGTCGTACAAGTCTGCTGGCAAAACAGAAGTTATACTGTGGTGTGATGGACGAAATGAAGCTGCAGGCAAGAAGCGGCCCTTACCATCTGCAGAAGAAAATGGAGGAGGCAGTAAAAAATCACGATCGTCATGCAGTGAAACCATCAGGAAAACAATGGATGAAGTAACCACCATCTACCAAAAATTAGATGAAAAACACCACGGAGCTTATTCTCCTGAACAGCTAAAGGTATGGGCACACCTAATTAGCAGCGGCTCACACAAATCATATGATGAGGCTCCTAATAAAAGGTTTTTTCATGGAGGTAAGAATTCCGATACTAGTGACAAAGATCCGAATAAATTCTCACCTGCCAAACGGTGCAACTTGAGATCACAATATGTTGTGCAGCTGAAAGATTTGCATTCACTCTATGAGTGTGGAGCCCTCAGCAAAGAGGAATTTGAGGAGCAGAAATCTAAGATAATGGAACAGCTGAAGAAACTGTAAAACCTTTGGGCTACAGCTTATACTGAAGTGAGTCTGATGTCTCAGTTTTTTTGTAACATTAAGATTGATTATGTATGACACATTAACATCATTATGTATGACACATTAACACCATTATGTATATGTATGACACATTAACATCATTATGTATGACACATTAACATCATTATGTATATGTATGACACATTAACACCATTATGTATGACACAGTGCGCTGAAGTTAATATTAATCTTTGAAAGTACAATATCTAGTAACCATAACCACAGTGTTTTGCCCAAGCTGTGCAATCTTCAGGTGTTATACTGTTGAATGCAGCAGTAATCACTGGCTTAGGATCTGGAATAGCTTGTACAATATCAGTGTGCTGTTTGAGATAGTATTTAACCTTTGAAAACAAAAGCTCAATGGGAGTGAGGTCTGGACTATATGGTGGGAGGAACAGCAATAGTATGCCAGCCTCTCTGAATAGATCTTCAACTTCGTCCACATGATGTATAGCACAATTGTCCATAACGACAACTGAATGTGAGTTTGTTCCATCAAATGGTAGTAAATTAGGTAAGAGACTTCCGCGGACAAAATCAAAGAATACCTCAGAGTCAACTGTTCGCTGGGTTTGTGTAACAGCAACGACCCCATCAGAAGACATGGCAGCAATGCATGAAACACGCCTTTTTGGGGTCAACGGTTGCATACATATTGGTGTCATTCCTCGGAGGGCATAGCCAACTCTGCGTATTGCTGCTCGGTTAGAGCAACCACACTCATCTATCCAAACAAATTTGTCCAAAGAAAAGAAGCAAGATACTTCTGCAACAAACTGTGCCCTTAGGTCTTCACATCTCTGCAATGCAATATACTGGACCTTTTTCTTGGTGTAACCATGTCTCTTTAACACACGACAAATAGTTGAGTTGGAAACCAAGGTTCCAGTAGCTGAATTTATATACTGACACAACTCACTCAGGTACATATCTGGATGAACAGCAAGCAGCCCAAGAATGAGGAGTTCATGGTGTTCATCCAGCACCCTCTCCCTTTCTTCAGGCAGTTTCTTGCTAACATCCCCAGTTGCTTCAAATTTCTGCCAGATATTGTGTACTGTACCCACAGATATATTCAAGCTTTTTGCTATGTCTCGGTAGGGCTTCTCTTGAGCAATTCTCTGCCATACAATCCTCCAGCGTAAGTCTTCAGAATAGGCAGTTTTTCTGCCTGGCTCAGCGCTGAATGCCATTGAAAATAGCCTATAGCGATTTGAAACTCGCGCGAGTTTACCTTAGTGCAACGCGCGCTAGCTCAGCAGACGCTTACTAATCCACTTACTGAAACCAATGAAATGCTTATTAAGACTGCGTGCGGGGTAATTAGTGTTTCCGTGTTCAATGGGAGCTAAAATCAACAGTACAATCCCTTGTACCACTGAAGCCATACTTTACAAAGGCACCGCATGCAGTGTATATCACGGAAAAGCGTGGTCTTAGTAAGTCACTAAGACACTGCCCTCCTAATTCGATTACAGGCCCGCGCTGGCCTATTACAGTCGTCTGTCCCCTAATTCGATAAACGAAGCCATTCACGTGGTACAAGTTGGTAATACAACTCTGTGTCGCGTAGGTGGTTTAGCCATATACACTTCTCGGGCTTCGCCCTCGAAGTGTATATGGCTAAACCACCTCCACCTCATTGTATTACCTTAACATGTACAGTAGAAACCCATGGTACAGATGACTTGTGCCAGAGTTTTTATAGTGCACCACTAATTGCGCTTTGAAAATGTTTTTGTAGATAATTAATTTCATAGCTGTGAGAAGAAACATCAGTAGCTTAGCAACCCTCATGTACCCTAGGGTACATGAATGTACCCTGGCTTCAAAGGTTCCGCTTCTGTACATGGGATTCGTGCACTGTGGCGGCGCCTTTCATACACCCACGCACTATGGTACAAGGTATTACATGGTAGTCTATAGTGTTACGTGGTAGTCTATGGTATTACATGGTAGTCCATAGTATTACATGGTAGTCTATGGTATTGCATGGTATTACACAGTAGTCCTACATGGTAGTCCATGGTAGTGCATGGTATTACGTGGTAGTCCATAGTGTTACATGTATGGTAGTGCATGGGTAGTCATAGTATTGCATGGTAGTCTATGGTAGTACATGGTATTACGTGGTGGTCCATAGTGTTATGAGGCAGTGTATGGTAGTACATGGTAGTGTATGGTAGTGTATGGTACTACATGGTAGTGTATGGTAGTGCATGGTACTATGTGGTAGTCTATGGTAGTGTATGGTAGTGCATTGTACTACGTGGTAGTGTATGGTAGTACAGGATATTACATGGTAGTCCATAGTGTTACGTGGTAGTCTATGGTGTTCAATGGTAGTCCATAGTATTACATGGTAGTCTATGGTAGTGCATGGTATTACACAGTAGTCCATTTTATTACATGGTAGTCTATGGTAGTGCATGGTATTACGTGGTAGTCCATAGTGTTACATGTATGGTAGTGCATGGTATTACATGGTAGTCCATAGTATTGTGTGGTAGTACATGGTATTACACAGTAGTCCATAGTGTTACATGTGTGGTAGTGCATGGTATTACATGGTAGTCAATAGTATTACGTGGTAGTGCATGGTACTACATGGTAGTGAATGGTAGTACATGGTAGTTAATACTATTATGTGATAGTGTATTGGTAGTGCATTGTGCTATGTGGTAGTCTATGGTAGTACATGGTAGTGTATGGTAGTGTATGGTACAACATGGTAATTTATGGTATTACATGGTAGTCCATAGTAGTTTATGGTATTACATGGTAGTCCATAGTATTGCGTGGTAGTCTATGGTAGTACATGATATTACATGGTAGTCCATAGTGTTACGAGGTAGTGTATGGTAGTGCATGGTATTACATGGTAGTCAATAGTATTACGTGGTAGTGCATGGTACTACATGGTAGTGAATGGTAGTACATGGTATTACATGGTGGTTAATACTATTATGTGATAGTGTATTGGTAGTGCATTGTACTATGTGGTAGTCTATGGTAGTACATGGTAGTGGATGGTAGTGGATGGTACAACATGGTAGTTTATGGTATTACATGGTAGTCCATAGTATTACGTGGTAGTCTATGGTAGTGCATGGTATTATGTGGTAGTCCATAGTGTTACGAGGTAGTGCATGGTACTACATGGTGGTGTATGGTAGTACTTGGTAGTGTATGGTAGTACAGGGTATTACACAGTAGTCCATCGTGTTACATGTATGGTAGTCTATGGTATTACGTGGTAGTCCATAGTATCTGATAACCACAATGGAGCTATTGATAAATTTGAGAAGCGTTCGGATAAATAGTTACAAAGATTTTTTTTGCACTTGTATGGCTTCACGCTCTTAAGTGGTAGTATCGAGTCTGAACCACAATGGAGCTATTGAAAAATTTAAGCGTTCAGATAAATAGTTACAAAAAATTTTTTTACACTTGTATGGCTTCATGCTCTTAAGTGGTAGTATCGAGTCTGAACCACAATGGAGCTATTGAAAAATTTAAGCGTTCGGATAAATAGTTACAAAGAATTTTTTTACGCTTGTATGGCTTCATGCTCTTAAGTGGTAGTATCGAGTCTGAACCACAATGGAGCTATTGAAAAATTTAAGCGTTCGGATAAATAGTTACAAAGAAATTTTTTGCTCTTGTATGGCTTCATGCTCTTAAGTGGTAGTATAGAGTCTGATAAACACAATGGAGCTATTGAAAAATTTGAGAAGCGTTCGGATAAATAGTTACAAAGATTTTTTGCACTTGAATGGCTTCATGCCCTTAAGTGGTAGTATAGAGTCTGATAAACACAATGGAGCTATTGAAAATTTTGAGAAGCGTTCGGATAAATAGTTACAAATAAAATTTTTGCACTTGTATGGCTTCATGCTCTTAAGTGGCAGTATAGAGTCTGATAACCATAATGTGCCTATTGAAAAATTTGAGAAGCGTTCGGATAAAAAGTTACAAAGAAATTTTTTGCACTTGTATGGCTTCACGGTCTTAAGTGGTAGTATAGAGTCTGATAAACACAATAGAGCCATTGAAAAATTTTAGAAGTGTTCGGATTAATAGTTACAATTTTTTTTGCACTTTTATGGCTTCATGCTCTTAAGTGGCAATATACAGTCAGACAACCACAATGGAGCCATTGTAAAATTTGAGAAGCGTTCGGATTAATAGTTTAAAAAAAATTGCCCTTGTATGGCTTCATGCTCTTAAGTGGCAGTATAGAGTCTTATAACCACAATAGGGTTCTTGAAAAATTTGAGAAGTGTTCAGATAAATAGTTACAAGTAAATTTTTGCACTTGTATGGCTTCATGCTCTTAAGTGGCAGTATACAATCTGATAACCATAATGGTGCTATTGAGAAATTTGAGAAGCATTCGGATAAATATGCAAAACAAATTCTTTGAATCCGAATGCTTCTCAAATTGTTCAATAGCTCCATTGTGGTTATCAGACTGTATACTGCCACTTAAGAGCATGAAGCCATACAAGTGCAAAAAAATTATTTATAACTATTTATCCGAACACTTCTCAAATTTTTCAAGAGCCCTATTGTGGTTATAAGACTCTATACTGCCACTTAAGAGCATGAAGCCATACAAGTGCAAAAACTTTTCTTTGTAAATTTATCCGAGCGCTTCAATATCTCCATTGTGGTTATCAGACTCTATACTAGTAGTAACACTTAAAGGACTATATATGACATACAAACTGTCAAAACTTTAAACTGACCAACTGGGCAGTCACCTAACGGATAATCATAAAGACTTGGAATTTCTTCTATGTTAGAAACACTTAAAGGGCTGTGACATAGAAACTGTCAAAACTTTATTTAAACTAGCCAGTTGGACTAGCTAACCCGTCCCCAAAGGGATAATCATTAAAACTGGTCAGTTTAACTAAAAAACCTTCCCAGTTCTGCTGTGTTAGTAAAACTTAAAGGACTCTATGTGACATAGAAACTGTAATTTAAATTGACCAGTTGAACTAACTGGCCCGTCTTCAAAGGGATAATCATTAAGACTGGTCAGTTTAACTAAAACATTTCCAGTTCTGTTATATTACTTAATAAAGGACTCTCTGTGACATAGATACAGTCAAGACTTTATTCAAATTGACCATTTGGAATTACATGGCCCGTAAATATCAGGAATATGCCAGTTCTGTTAGTAACACTTAAAGGACTCTCTGTGACATAGAAACTGTCAAGACTTTGTTTAAACAGACCGGTTGGACTAAATGGCTCGTCACCGAAGGAATAATCACTAGTGCCTGTCAGTTCTGCTATGTTAGAAACACTTAAAGGACTATCTGTGACATAGAAACTGTCAAGGCTTTACTTAAAATGACCAGGTGGACTAACTGGCCCGTCCCCTAGCAGATAATCATTAAGATTTGCCAGTTCTGCTATGTTAGTAAAACCTAAAGGCCTCTCTGTGACATAGAAACTGTCAAGACTTTATTTAAACAGACCAGTTGCACTAACTGGCCCTTCCCCTGTGGGATAATCATTCAGACTGGTCAATTTAAACAAAACGTTGCCAGTTCTGCTATGTTAGTAACACGTAAAGGACTTTATTTAAACTGGCCAGTTGGGCTAACAGGCTTGTTCTCTAAGGGATAATCTTTAAGAATGGTAACTTTATCTAAAAGATTGCAAGTTCTGCTATGTTAGTAACACTTAAAGGACTCTCTGTGACAATGTAGAACTGGCAATGTTTTAGTTAAACTGACCAGTCTTAGGATACGGGCCAGTTAGTCCAACTGGTCAGTTTAAATAAAGTCTTGAAAGTTTGTGTCACAGATAGTCCTTTAAGTGTTACTAACATAGCAGAACTGGCATTGTTGTAGTTAAACTGACCAGTCTTAATGATTATCCCTTAGGATACGGGCCAGTTAGTCCAACTGGTCAATTTAATTAAAGTCTTGACAGTTTCTATGTCACAAATAGTCCTTTAAGTGGTAATTACTAATAAAGCAGAACTGGCAACGGTTTATTTAAATTGAGCAGTCTTAATGATTATGCCTTAGGGACGGGCCAGTTAGTCCAACTGGTCAGTTTAATTAAAGTCTTGACAGTTTCTATGTCACAGATTGTCGTTTAAGTGTTACTAACATAGCAGAACTGGCAACGGTATATTTAAATTGAGCTGTCTTAATGATTATGCCTTAGGGACGGGCCAGTTAGTCCTAATGGGCAGTTTAATTAAAGTCTTGACAGTTTCTATGTCACAAATAGTCCTTTAAGGGGTAATTACTAACATAGCAGAACTGGCAATGTTTTAGTTAAACTGACCAGTCCTAATGATTGTCCCTTAGCATACGGGCAAGTTAGTCCAACTAAATAAAGTCTTGACAGTTTCTATGTCACACATAATCCTTTAAGTGTTAATAATATAGCAGAACTGGCAATGTTTTAGTTAAACTGACCTGATTATCCCTTAGGGTACAGGACAGTTGGTGCAACTGGTCAGTTTAAATAAAGTCTTGACAGTTTCTATGTCACAGATAGTCCTTTGTGGGTTACTAACATAGCAGAACTGGCAACGGTTTATTTAAATTGGGCAGTCTTAATGATTATCCCTTAGGGCGGGCAAGTTAGTCTAACTGGTCAGTTTAAATCAAGTCTTGACAGTTTCTGTGTCACAGGTAGTCCTTCAAGTGTTACTAACATAGCAGAACTGGCAATGTTTTAGTTAAATTGACCAGTCTTAATGATTATCCCCTAGGAGAAGGGCTGTTAGTCCAACTGGTCAGTTTAAATAAAGTCTTGATAGTTTCTATGTCACGGATAGTCCTTATAGTGTTACTAACATAGCAGAACAGGCAATGTTTTAGTTAAACTGACCAGTCTTAATGATTATCCCTTAGGATACGGGCTAGTTAGTCCAACTGGTCAGTTTAAATAAAGTCTTGACAGTTTCTATGTCACAGACAGTCCTGTGTATGTTACTAACATAGCAGAACTGGCAACGGCTTATTTAAATTGAGCTGTCTTAATGATTATCCCTTAGGGACAGCCTAGTTAGTCCAACTGGTCAGTTTAAATAAAGTCTTGACAGTTTCTATGTCACAGATAGTCCTTTAAGTGTTACTAACATAGCAGAACTGGCAATGTTTTGACCAGTCTTAATGATTATCCCTAATACAGGCCAGTTAGTCCAACTGATCAGTTTAAATAAAGTCTTAGACAGTTTCTATGTCACAGATAGTCCTTTGTGGGTTACTAACATAGCAGAACTGGCAACGGTTTATTTAAATCAAGCAGTCTTAATGATTACGCCTTAGGGACGGGCCAGTTAGTCCAACTGGTCAGTTTAATTAAAGTGTTGACAGTTTCTATGTCACAGATAGTCATTTAAATGGTAATTACTAACATAGCCGAACTGGCAATGGTTTATTTAAATTGAGCAATCTTAATGATAATCCCTTAGAGACGGCCTAGTTAGTCCAACTGGTCAGTTTAAATAAACTCTTGACAGTTTCTACGTATGTCACAGATAGTCCTTTAAGTGTTACTAACATAGCAGAACTGGCAATGTTTTAGTTAAACTGACTAGCCTTATTGATTATCCCTTAGCATATGGGCCAGTTAGTCCAACTAAACAAAGTCTTGACAGTTTCTATGTCACACATAATCCTTTAAGTGTTAATAACATAGCAGAACTGGCAATGTTTTAGTTCAACTGACCAGTCTTAATGATTATCCCTTAGGGTACAGGCCAGTTAGTCAAACTGGTCAATTTATATAAAGCCTTGACAGTTTCTATGTCACAGATAGTCCTTTAAGTGTTACTAATAAAGCAGAACTGGCAACGGTTTATATAAATTGAGCAGTCTTAATGATTATGTCTTAGGGACGGGCGAGTTAATCCAACTGGTCAGTTTAATTAAAGTCTTGACAGTTTCTATGTCACAAATAGTCCTTCAAGAAGTAATTACTAACATAGCAGAACCGGCAATGTTTTAGTTAAACTGACCAGTCATGATTATCCCTTAGGATACGGGCCAGTTAGTCCATCTAAATAAAGTCTTGTCAGTTTCTATGTCACACATAATCCTTTAAGTGTTAATAACATAGCAGAACTGGCAATGTTTTAGTTGAACTGACCAGTCTTAATGATTATACCTCAGGGTACAGGTGAGTTAGTCCAACTGGTCAGTTTAAACAAAGTCTGTTCAGTTTCTATGTCACAGATAGTCCTTTAAGTGTTACTAACGTAGCAGAACTGGCAATGTTTTAGTTAAACTGACCAGTCTTAATGATTATCCCCTAGGGGAAGGGCATGTTAGTCCAACTGGTCAGTTTAAATAAAGTCTTGATAGTTTTTATGTCACAGATAGTCCTTTAAGTGTTACTAACATAGCAGAACTGCTAATGTTTTAGTTGAACTGACCAGTCTTAATGATTATCCCTTAGGATACGGGCTAGTTAGTCCAACTGGTCAGTTTAAACAAAGTCTTGACAGTTTCTTATGTCACAGATAGTCCTTTGTGTGTTACTAACATAGCAGAACTGTCAACAGTTTATTTATATTGAGCTGTCTTAATGATTATCCCTTAGAGACGGCCTAGTTAGTCCAACTGGCCGGTTTAAATAAAGTCTTGACAGTTTCTATGTCACAGATAGTCCTTTAAGTGTTACTAACATAGCAGAACTGGCAATGTTTTGACCAGTCTTAATGATTATCCCTTAGGGTACAGGGTAGCCTCGTCCCCAGGCCACTCCCCTCCGAAGAGTGGCCTGGTATCCACTGTTTGCGCATGCGCGAAATACCCCATGAAATCATGGGGTATCGTACTACGTATGGATATTGCCGGTTTATTATTCGGTTACGTATCCGTTTATGTATCCGTGTCACAAAAGTGAAAAATGAAGACAGTAGGCTTTTGAGCTGGTATTGACGGCTTTTTAACTATGTAGGTACCTAGAAAGGGACTATTAGCTCGAGTCTTCGATCCAGTTTGCCTCTGAAAGTACCAAAAGGTTCGATCTGGAATTGAAAATCGAGCAGCTTACAGCTACTGCCAGGAGAGAGGCGCTTCCGAATTTTTGCGGTAAGACAGCTACCAAAGTTTTAGCGGATAGAAAATTACAAGTCTATTTACTATTCTTAACTAGTTACATAGCCGTTTCAGCTGTAGAAACTTGGAACCAGTGATTTATTCCCAGTTTCTAGTTTTTCCGCTTACTATATCCGTGTACTGCCTCCGTACTACTCGTTGCCATGTGACTGAGTTCGCTTACGGACGCGTTTACTGACCGTTTTCCGTAATTTCTTGCGCATGCGCGAGCAGTGGATACCAGGCCACTCTTCGGGGGGGAGTGGCCTGGGGACGAGGCTAGGTACAGGGTAGTTAGTCCAACTGGTCAGTTTAAATAAAGTCTTGACAGTTTCTATGTCACAGATAGTCCTTTAAGTGTTACTAATAAAGCAGAACTGGCAACAGTTTATATAAATTGAGCTATCTTATTGATTATGCCTTAGAGACGGCCTAGTTAGTCCAACTGGTCGGTTTAAATAAAGTCTTGACAGTTTCTATGTCACAGATAGTCCTTTAAGTGTTACTAACATAGCAGAACTGGCAATGTTTTGACCAGTCTTAAGGATTATCCCTTAGGGTACAGGCCAGTTACTCCAACTGGTCAGTTTAAATAAAGTCTTGACAGTTTCTATGTCACAGATAGTCCTTCAAGGGGTAATTACTAACATAGCAGAACAGGCAATGTTTTAGTTAAACTGACCAGTCTTAATGATTATCCCTTAGGATACGGGCCAGTTAGTCCATCTAAATAAAGTCTTGACAGTTTCTATGTCACACATAATCCTTTAAGTGTTAATAGCATAGCAGAACTGGCATTGTTTCAGTTAAACTGACCAGTCTTAATGATTATCCCTTAGGGTACAGGCCAGTTAGCCCAACCAGTCAGTTTAAACAAAGTCTTGACAGTTTCTATGTCACAGATAGTCCTTTGTGTGTTACTAATATAGCAGAACTGGCAACGGTTTATTTAAATTAAGCTGTCTTAATGATTATGCCTTAGAGACGGCCTAGTTAGTCCAACTGGTCGGTTTAAATAAAGTCTTGACAGTTTCTATGTCACAGATAGTCCTTTAAGTGTTACTAACATAGCAGAACTGGCAATGTTTTGACCAGTCTTAATGATTGTCCCTTAGGGTACAGGGCAGTTAGTCCAACTGGTTTGTTCAAATAAAGTCTTGAGAGTGTCACAGATAGTCTTTTAATTGTTACTAACATAGCAGAACTGGCAACGGTTTATAATTGAGCATTCTTAATGATTATCCCTTAGAGACGGCCTAGTTAGTCCAACTGGTCGGTTTAAATAAAGTCTTGACAGTTTCTATGTCACAGATAGTCCTTTAAGTGTTACTAACATAGCAGAACTGGCAATGTTTTGACCAGTCTTAAGGATTAACCCTTAGGGTACAGGCCAGTTGGTCAGTTTAAATAAAGTCTTGACAGTTTCTATGTCACAGATAGTCCTTTAAGTGTTACTAATAAAGCAGAACTGGCAACGGTTTATATAAATTGAGCTATCTTAATGATTATGCCTTAGGGACGGGCCAGTTAGTCCAACTGGTCAGTTTAATTAATAAAAGTCTTGACAGTTTCTATGTCACAAATAGACCTTCAAGGGGTAATTACTAACATAGCAGAACAGGCAATGTTTTAGTTAAACTGACCAGTCTTAATGATTATCCCTTAGGATACGGGCCAGTTAGTCCATCTAAATAAAGTCTTGACAGTTTCTATGTCACACATAATCCTTTAAGTGTTAATAACATAGCAGAACTGGCATTGTTTCAGTTAAACAGACCAGTCTTAATGATTATCCCTTAGGGTACAGGCCAGTTAGCCCAACCAGTCAGTTTAAACAAGGTCTTGACAGTTTCTGTCACAGATAGTCCTTTGTGTGTTGCAGAACTGGCAATGGTTTATTTAAATTGAGCTGTCTTAATGATTATCCCTAAGAGACGGCCTAGTTAGTCCAACTTCTCGGTTTAAATAAAGTCTTGACAGTTTCTATGTCACAGATAGTCCTTTAAGTGTTACTAACATAGCAGAACTGGCAATGTTTTTACCAGTCTTAATGATTGTCCCTTAGGGTACAGGCCAGTTGGTCCAACTGGTCAGTTTAAATAAAGTCTCAACAGTTTCTGTGTCAAATTGAGCAGTCTGAATGATTATCCCTTACGATACGGGCCTGTTAGTCCAACCGGTCAGTTTGAATAAAGTCTTGACAGTTTCTATGTCACATATAGTCCTTTAAGTGTTACTAACATAGCATAACTGGCAATGTTTTCCCATAGGGTACAGGCCAGTTAGTCTAACTAGTCAGTTTTAATAAAGTCTTAACAGTTTCTATGTCTCAGATAGTCCTATACGTGTAACTTACATAGCAGAACTGGCAACGGTTTACTTAAATTGAGCTGTCTTAATGATTATCCCTTAGGGACTGCCTAGTTAGTCCAAGTGGTCGGTTTAAATAAAGTCTTGACAGTTTCTGCGTCTCAGATAGTCCTCTATGTGCTACTAACATAGCAGAACTGGCAAAGGTTTAGTTAAACTGACCTGTCTTAATGATTTTCCCTTAGGATACAGGCCTGTTAGTCCACCTAGTCAGTTTAAATAAAGTATTGATAGTTTCTATGACACAGATAGTACTTTAAGTGTTACTAATAAAGCAGAACTGGCAACGGTTTATATAAATAGAGCAGTCTTAATGAATATGCCTTAGGACGGGCCAGTTAGTCCAACTGGTCAGTTTAATTAAAGTCCTGACAGTTTCTATGTCACAAATAGCCTTTTAAGGGGTAATTACTAACATAGCAGAACTGGCAATGCTTTAGTGAAATTGACCAGTCTTAATGATTATCCCTTAGGATACGGGCCTGTTAGTCCAACTAGTCAGTTTAAATAAAGTCTTGACAGTTTCTATGTCACAGATAGTCCTTTGTGTGTTACTAACATAGCAGAACTGGCAATGTTTTAGTTAAACTGACCAGTCTTAATGATTATCCCTTCGGATACGGGCCAGTTAGTCCAACTAAATTAAGTCTTGACTGTTTCTATGTCACAATAATCCTTTAAGTGTTAATAATATAGCCGAACTGGCAATGTTTTATTTAAACTAACCAGTCTTAATGATTATCCCTTAGGGTACAGGCCAGTTAGTCCAACTGGTCAGTTTAAATAAAGTCTTGACAGTTTCTATGTCACAGAGAGTCCTTTATGTGGTAATTACTAACTTATAGCAGAACTGGAAACGGTTTATTTAAATTGAGTAGTCTTTATGATTATCCCTTAGAGTCTGGCCAGTTAGTCCAAGTGGTCAGTTTAAATAAAGTCTTGACAGTTTCTGTGTCACAGATAGTCCTCTATGTGCTACTAACATAGCAGAACTGGCAAAGTTTTAGTTAAACGCACCTGCCTTAATGATTTTCCCTTAGGATACGGGCCTGTTAGCCCACCTAGTCAGTTTAAATAAAGTATTGATAGTTTCTATGACACAGATAGTACTTTAAGTGTTACTAATAAAGCAGAACTGACAACGGTTTATATAAATTGAGCAGTCTTAATGATTATGCCTTAGGGACGGGCCAGTTGGTCATTTTAATTAAAGACTTTACAGTTTCTATGTCACAGATAGTCGTTTAAGTGTTACTAACATGGCAACGGTTTATTTAAATTTAGCTGTCTTAACGATTATCCCTTAGGGACGGCCTAGTTAGTCCAACTGGTCAGTTTAAATAAACTCTTGACTGTTTCTATGTCACAGATAGTCCTTTAAGTGTTACTAACATACCAGAACTGGCAATGCTTTAGTGAAACTGACCAGTCTTAATGATTATCCCTTAGGATACAGGCCTGTTAGTCCAACTAGTCAGTTTAAATAAAGTCTTGACAGTTTCTATGTCACAGATAGTCCTTTAAGTGTTACTAACATAGCAGAACAGGCAATGTTTTAGTTAAACTGACCAGTCTTAAAGATTATCCCTTAGGATACTGGCCTGTTAGTCCAACTAGTCAGTTTAAATAAAGTCTTGACAGTTTCTATGTCACAGATAGTCCTTTAAGTGTTACTAATAAAGCAGAACTGGCAACGGTTTATTTAAACCGAGCAGTCTTAAATAATGATTACGCCTTAGGGATGGGCCAGTTAGTCCAACTGGTCAGTTTAATTAAAGTCTTGACAGTTTCTATGTCACAGATAGTCGTAATTACTAACATAGCAGAACTGGCAACGGTTTATTTATATTGAGCAATCTTAATGATAATCCCTTAGGGACGGCCTAGTTAGTCCAACTGGTCAGTTTAAATATACTCTTGACAGTTTCTATGTCACAGACAGTCCTTTAAGTGTTACTAACATAGCAGAACTTGCAATGTTTTAGTTAAACTGACCAGTCTTAATGATTTCCCCTTAGGATACGGGCCTGTTAATCCCACTAGTCAGTTCAAATAAAGTCTTGACAGTTTCTATGTCACAAATAGTCCTTTAAGGGGTAATTACTAACATAGCAGAACTGGCAATGTTTAGTTAAGCTGACCAGTCTTAATGATTATCCCTTAGCATACGGGTTAAATAAAGTCTTGACAGTTTCTGTCACACATAATCCTTTATGTGTTAATAACCTAGCAGAACTGGCAATGTTTTAGTTAAACTGACCAGTCTTAATGATTATCCCTTAGGGACAGGCCAGTTAGTCCAACTGGTCAATTTAATTAAAATCTTGACAGTTTCTAAGTCACAGATAGTTGTTTAAGTGTTACTACCATAGCAGAACTGGCAACAATTTATTTAAATTGAGCAGTCTTAATGATTATCCCTTAGGGACAGGTAAGTTAGTCTAACTGGTCAGTTTAAATAAAGTCTCGACGGTTTCTCTGTCACAGCTAGTCCTTTAAGTGTTACTAATAAAGCAGAACTGGCAACGGTTTATTTAAATCAAGCAGTCTTAATGATTACGCCTTAGGGACGGGCCAGTTAGTCCAACTGATTAAAGTACTTGACAGTTGCTATGTCACAGATAGTCGTTCAAGCGGTAATTACTAACATAGCAGAACTGGCAACGGTTTATTTAAATTGAGCAATCTTAATGATAATCCCTTAGGGACGGCCTAGTTAGTGCAACTGGTCAGTTTAAATAAAGTCTTGACAGTTTCTATGTCACAGATAGTCCTTTAAGTGTTACTAACATAGCAGAACTGGCAATGTTTTAGTGAAACTGACTAGTCTTATTGATTATACCTTAGCATATCTGCCAGTTAGTCCAACTAAATAAAGTCTTAGACAGTTTCTATGTCACGCATAATCCTTTAAGTGTTAATAACATAGCAGAACTGGCAATGTTTTAGTTAAACTGACCAGTCTTAATGATTATCCCTTAGGGTACAGGCCAGTTAGTCCAACTGGTCAGTTTAAATAAAGTCTTGACAGTTTCTATGTCACAGATAGTCCTTTATGTGGTAATTACTAACTTATAGCAGAACTGGAAACGGTTTATTTAAATTGAGCAGTCTTAATGATTATCCCTTAGAGTCTGGCCAGTTAGTCCAAGTGGTCAGTTTAAATAAAGTCTTGACAGTTTCTGTGTCACAGATAGTCCTCTATGTGCTACTAACATAGCAGAACTGGCAAAGTTTTAGTTAAACTGACCTGCCTTAATGATTTTCCCTTAGGATACGGGCCTGTTAGTCCACCTAGTCAGTTTAAATAAAGTATTGATAGTTTCTATGACACAGATAGTACTTTAAGTGTTACTAATAAAGCAGAACTGACAACGGTTTATATAAATTGAGCAGTCTTAATGATTATGCCTTAGGGACGGGCCAGTTAGTCCAACTGGTCATTTTAATTAAAGTCTTTACAGTTTCTATGTCACAGATAGTCGTTTAAGTGTTACTAACATGGCAACAGTTTATTTAAATTTAGCTGTCTTAACGATTATCCCTTAGGGACGGCCTAGTTAGTCCAACTGGTCAGTTTAAATAAACTCTTGACTGTTTCTATGTCACAGATAGTCCTTTAAGTGTTACTAACATACCAGAACTGGCAATGCTTTAGTGAAACTGACCAGTCTTAATGATTATCCCTTAGGATACAGGCCTGTTAGTCCAACTAGTCAGTTTAAATAAAGTCTTGACAGTTTCTATGTCACAGATAGTCCTTTAAGTGTTACTAACATAGCAGAACAGGCAATGTTTTAGTTAAACGGACCAGTCTTAAAGATTATATATAACAGTCCAATTAAAGATTATATATAGCAACGATTTATTTAAATTGAGCAGTCTTAATGATTATCCCTTAGGGACGGCTAACTGGTCAGTTTAAATAAAGTTTTGACAGTTTCTGTGTCACAGATAGTCCTTTAAGTGTTACTAATAAAGCAGAACTGGCAACGGTTTATTTAAATTAAGCAGTCTTACTGATTACGCCTTAGGGACGGGCCAGTTAGTCCAACTGGTCAGTTTAATTAAAGTACTTGACAGTTTCTGTGTCACAGATAGTCCTTTGTGTATTACTAACATAGCAGAACTGGCAACGGTTTAATTAAATTGAGCAATCTTAATGATTATCCCTTAGGGACGGCCTAGTTAGTCCAACTGGTCAGTTTAAATAAACTCTTGACAGTTTCTATGTCACAGATAGTCCCTTAAGTGTTACTAACATAGCATCGTTCTTCTCCTGCAGCACCTTCTGTTAACTCCCATCCAGGTTCAGACGTTGCTACCTAATGTCTGTCTCCAGTTCTCTTCGCTTGGTTTCTTACAACTGCAGAGGTTGGAACAATGGTTCTCTATTAGTACATGATTTACTCTCTGATTGTGATATCTGCTTGATTCAAGAGCATTGGTTACTTCATGAGAAGCTCAATCTGTTAGATATTAATCCTGATTTTTTATCACATGGAGTCAGTGGTATGGACTCCGGAACTCTTTTGTGTGGTCGCCCTTTCGGGGGTTGTGCATTCCTTTATAGAAAGTCTTTGTCACCTATTATTTCTGTGATTAGAAGTCCTTCAAAACGGTTTTGTGCCGTTTCTCTTAGAGACAACTCAGACAAAATCACTTTATTAATCTGCGTCTACCTCCCTACTGATTATGGCACTCTTGCCTCATATAATGACTTCATTTTTGCTTTAGGTGAGCTGGAGGGTTTCATTGCATCACAATTATTTGATCACATTGTAATTGGAGGTGACTTTAATGTAGATTTCAATCGATCCTCTAGTTCTCTCAGTCTTCTTTCTAATCTTATGGCTGACCTTGATTTGGTTGCTGTTGATGGCCTCTTTCAACAATTCATTGGCTTTACCTATGAAAGGGATGATGGTTCTTGCAAAACCTGGCCGGATCACTTTCTTTGTGATGTCTCTGCTGTCCCTGCTTTCGCAAGTGTATGCAAGATTGATTGTGGATCTAATCTCTCGGATCATCATCCTATTGCTGCCTCTTTTTCATTCAATTATTCAGCCACACCTTCATCCCGTTCACTACACTTAAGAGCTTCTGATTCTGTTTCACATCCTCCCAGGATTGCTTGGCATTCGCGCCACTAGAGACCACATATCTGCCTACCTGTGACTTAAGTTGCAAGGACTCTACCAACTTTCCCAGTTCAGGTCGCTTTCGTGCTCAGAAATAAACTGTACTAATCATCTAATTGAACTTGGATAAGCTATGTAGAATCTCTTTTCAAGTGCTTGCATGAGTGTGCTCTTCATACTTTACCTAAGTTGCGTGTTTCCTCTTCTGGTGTCCCCGGTTGGAACCTATTCTGCTCGGCACCTCAAAGACAAAGGCCAATTTTTGGTACAACGTCTGGAATTCTGCTGGGTCACCCTCAAGTGGAGTCCTTTTCCAAATTAAGAAATCTTCAAAGTCCAGGTACAAATATGAAGTTTCGTCGCTTAAAAAGGCAAGAGTTTCACATTAGATGAGAAAACGATTGGCTTCTGCTCTTGCTCTGTCTCGCACCAGAGATTTCTGGCAGGAGGTCAAGCGTATCCATAAGCCAAAGTGCCCTAGTGGTTCTGTTACATCTACTAGATGGCATTTCAAGATGCTCACGGTATAGCTAACACGTTTGCTTCCAAAGTTAGTAGTTATTTGAATACTCATGACCCTCACCCTAGTGGTGTTTTGCTTTCTTTTCTGTCTTCTACCATCAGTAAAGTGGATACTGCCTCCTTTTTTCCATTTCTATTGAGTGCGTCCGCTCTGCCTTTCTCAAAGCTCAAGTTGAGTAAATCTGATGGCTCTCTTCTTGTTTCGGATCATTTGATCATGTGTCTACCTGTTATTGCGGAACCTCTATCTGTTCTTTTCACAGCTATGATTTCGTCATTCCTTTATGCCTAAATTATTTCGAGATTGTACTCTTGTACCGATCCCAAAGAGTGGTAAGGACCCCAATTTCAGTGACAGTTATCGTGCTATCGCCTTAGCACCTACTCTGAGCAAAGCCATTGAATGGTGTCTCCTAATTACAATACCCTGACCAGTTCTCCACCTCTGATCTGCAATTTGGTTTCAAACGATTCATGTCCACATCCCTATGTACTGGCACTGTGAAAAATGTAGCTCATCGATATGTACGTAATGGCTCACCGGTTTTTGGTTGCCTGCTAGATGCTTCCAAAGCTTTTGATCTGGTTCGGCATGACATTCTTTTTGACCGTCTGCTTCAACGTCATTTACCTCCGCTCATCATCTCTTTTCTGCTAAATTGGTATAAATCTCAAGAGCTTTGTGTGAAATGGGGCGGCATCGTATCTGATGCTTTTTCTGTTGCTAATGGAGTTCGTCAGGGTGGAGTTCTGTCCCCTGTTCTGTTTACTATCTATATGGATGAGCTCTTGCTTCAGTTGAAGCATAATGCCATTGGGTGTCACTGGGACCACCTTTTCGCTGGTGCTCTCTGTTATGCTGACGATTTGATCCTTCTTGCTCCTTCCCTTTCAGCCTTGCGGCTAATGCTAAGCTCCTGTGAGTCTTTCTCAATTAGCCATGGCCTGAAATTTAATGCTTCCAAAACTCAGCTCATCAGATTTGGGAGTATGCCCTCCAGTGATTGTAAGGCAACTGTTTATTTCTGTGGCTCTGAATTACAATTCGTTAATACTGTTACTCACTTAGGTCATGTATTAGCTTACAATCTGTCAGACTCTACTGACATTGTGCTGAAAACTCGTGATATGGTTAAAAAGGCTAATTGTCTTCTTTGTTCATTCACTGGCGCTGATCCAGCCACTCTCACCCACCTTTTTAGATCCTTTTGCCTCTCTCTTCATGGTGCTGCACTTTGGAATCTTTCTAACCCTACTCTTTGCTCTCTTGAAGTCGCTTTTAATAATATTTTACGTAAACTTTGGAGGCTTCCTTTCAATTGCCATACCAGAATTCTACATCTAACCGCAAGACTCAAAAGCTTATACAACGTCATTTTCTACAGATCACGGTCTTTCTTATGCTCAGCTACATCCAAGTGTCCGTCCTCTCTTGTCCGTGCTATAGCAGAACTTGCAATGTTTTAGTTAAACTGACCAGTCTTAATGATTTCCCCTTAGGATACGGGCCTGTTAATCCCACTAGTCAGTTCAAATAAAGTCTTGACAGTTTCTATGTCACAAATAGTCCTTTAAGGGGTAATTACTAACATAGCAGAACTGGCAATGTTTAGTTAAGCTGACCAGTCTTAATGATTATCCCTTAGCATACGGGCTAAATAAAGTCTTGACAGTTTCTGTCACACATAATCCTTTATGTGTTAATAACATAGCAGAACTGGCAATGTTTTAGTTAAACTGACCAGTCTTAATGATTATCCCTTAGGGACAGGCCAGTTAGTCCAACTGGTCAATTTAATTAAAATCTTGACAGTTTCTAAGTCACAGATAGTTGTTTAAGTGTTACTACCATAGCAGAACTGGCAACAATTTATTTAAATTGAGCAGTCTTAATGATTATCCCTTAGGGACAGGTAAGTTAGTCTAACTGGTCAGTTTAAATAAACTCTTGACTGTTTCTATGTCACAGATAGTCCTTTAAGTGTTACTAACATAGCAGAACTGGCAATGCTTTAGTGAAACTGACCAGTCTTAATGATTATCCCTTAGGATACAGGCCTGTTAGTCCAACTAGTCAGTTTAAATAAAGTACTTGACAGTTGCTATGTCACAGATAGTCGTTCAAGCGGTAATTACTAACATAGCAGAACTGGCAACGGTTTATTTAAATTGAGCAATCTTAATGATAATCCCTTAGGGACGGCCTAGTTAGTGCAACTGGTCAGTTTAAATAAAGTCTTGACAGTTTCTATGTCACAGATAGTCCTTTAAGTGTTACTAACATAGCAGAACTGGCAATGTTTTAGTGAAACTGACTAGTCTTATTGATTATACCTTAGCATATCTGCCAGTTAGTCCAACTAAATAAAGTCTTAGACAGTTTCTATGTCACGCATAATCCTTTAAGTGTTAATAACATAGCAGAACTGGCAATGTTTTAGTTAAACTGACCAGTCTTAATGATTATCCCTTAGGGTACAGGCCAGTTAGTCCAACTGGTCAGTTTAAATAAAGTCTTGACAGTTTCTATGTCACAGATAGTCCTTTATGTGGTAATTACTAACTTATAGCAAAACTGGAAACGGTTTATTTAAATTGAGCAGTCTTAATGATTATCCCTTAGAGTCTGGCCAGTTAGTCCAAGTGGTCAGTTTAAATAAAGTCTTGACAGTTTCTGTGTCACAGATAGTCCTCTATGTGCTACTAACATAGCAGAACAGGCAATGTTTTAGTTAAACTGACCAGTCTTAATGATTATCCCTTAGGATACGGGCCTGTTAGTCTAACTAGTCAGTTTAAATAAAGTCTAGACAGTTTCTATGTCACAGATAGTCCTTTAAGTGTTACTAATAAAGCAGAACTGGCAACGGGTTATATAAATAGAGCAGTCTTAATGATTATGCCTTAGGGACGGGCCAGTTAGTCCAACTGGTCAGTTTAATTAAAGTCTTGACAGTTTCTATGTCACAAATAGCCCTTTAAGGGGTAATTACTAACATAGCAGAACTGGCAATGTTTTAGTTAAACTGACCAGTCTTAATGATTATCCCTTCGGATACGGGCCAGTTAGTCCAACTAAATTAAGTCTTGACTGTTTCTATGTCACAATAATCCTTTAAGTGTTAATAACATAGCAGAACTGGCAATGTTTTAGTTAAACTGACCAGTCTTAATGATTATCCCTTAGGGTACAGGCCAGTTAGTCCAACTGGTCAGTTTAATAAAGTCTTGACAGTTTCTATGTCACAGATAGTCCTTTAAGTGTTACTAACATAGCAGAACTGGCAACGGTTTATTTAAACTGAGCAGTCTTAATGATTATCCCTTAGGGACGGCCTAGTTAGTCCAACTGGTCAGTTTAAATAAACTCTTGACAGTTTCTATGTCACAGATAGTCCCTTAAGTGTTACTAACATAGCACAACTGGCAATGCTTTAGTGAAATTGACCAGTCTTGATGATTATCCCTTAGGATACGGGCCTGTTAGTCCAACTAGTCAGTTTAAATAAAGTCTTGACAGTTTCTATGTCACAGATAGTCCTTTAAGTGTTACTAATAAAGCAGAACTGGCAACGGTTTATTTAAATTGAGCAGTCTTAATGATTATCCCTTAGGGACGGGCCAGTTAGTCCAACTGGTCAGTTTAATTAAAGTCTTGACAGTTTCTGTGTCACAGATAGTCCTTTGTGTATTACTAACATAGCAGAACTGGCAACGGTTTAGTTAAATTGACCAGTCTTAATGATTATCCCTTAGGGACGGGCCTAGTTAGTCCAACTGGTCAGTTTAAATAAAGTCTTGACAGTTTCTATGTCACAGATAGTCCTTTAAGTGTTACTAACATAGCAGAACTGGCAATGTTTTAGTTAAACTGACCAGTCTTAATGATTATCCCTTAGGGTACGGGCCTGTTAGTCCAACTAGTCAGTTTAAATAAAGTCTTGATAGTTTCTATGTCACAGATAGTCCTTTGTGTGTTACTAACATAGCAGAACTGGCAACGATTTATTTAAATTGGGCAGTCTTAATGATTATCCCTTAGGGACGGGCAAGTTAAACTGGTCAGTTTAAATAAAGTTTTGACAGTTTCTGTGTCACAGGTAGTCCTTTAAGTGTTACTAACATAGCAGAACTGGTAATGTTTTAGTTAAACTGCCCAGTCTTAATGATTATCCCTTAGGATACGGGCTAGATAGTCCAACTGGTCAGTTTAAATAAAGTCTTGACAGTTTCTATGTCTCTGATAGTCCTTTGTGTTTTACTAACATAGCAGAACTGGCAACGGTTTATTTAAATTGTGCAGTCTTAATGATTATCCCTTAGGGACGGCCAAGTTAGTCCAACTGGTCAGTTTAAATAAAGTCTTGACAGTTTCTATGTCACAGATAGTCCTTTAAGTGTTACTAACATAGCAGAACTGGCAATGTTTTAGTTAAACTGACCAGTCTTAATGATTAATCCCCTAGGATACGGGCCAGTTAGTCCAACTGGTCAGTTTAAATAAAGTCTTGACAGTTTCTATGTCACAAATAGTCCTTTAAAGGGTAATTACTAACATAGCAGAACTGGCAATGTTTTAGTTAAACTGACCAGTCTTAATGATTATCCCTTCGGATACGGGCCAGTTAGTCCAACTAAATTAAGTCTTGACTGTTTCTATGTCACAATAATCCTTTAAGTGTTAATAATATAGCAGAACTGGCAATGTTTTAGTTAAACTGACCAGTCTTAATGATTATCCCTTAGGGTACAGGCCAGTTAGTCCAACTGATCAGTTTAATATAAAGTCTTGACAGTTTCTATGTCACAGATAGTCCTTTATGTGGTAATTACTAACTTATAGCAGAACTGGCAATGTTTTAGTTAACCTGACCAGTCTTAATGATTATCCCTTAGGGTACAGGCCAGTTAGTCCAACTGGTCAGGTTAAGTAAAGTCTTGATAGTTTCTATGTCACAGATAGTCCTTTGTGTGTTACTAACATAGCAGAACTGGCAACGGTTTATTTAAATTGTGCAGTCTTAATGATTATCCCTTAGGGTAAAGGCCTGTTAGTCCAACTGGTCAGTTTAAATAAAGTCTTGATAGTTTCTATGTCACAGATAGTCCTTTAAGTGGTAATTACTAACATAGCAGAACTGGTAACTGTTTTAGTTAAACTGCCCAGTCTTAATGATTATCCCTTAGGATACGGGCTAGATAGTCCAACTGGTCATTTTAATTAAAGTCTTTACAGTTTCTATGTCACAGATAGTCGTTTAAGTGTTACTAACATGGCAACAGTTTATTTAAATTTAGCTGTCTTAACGATTATCCCTTAGGGACGGCCTAGTTAGTCCAACTGGTCAGTTTAAACAAAGTCTTGACATTTTCTATGTTACAGATAGTCCTTTAAGTGTTACTAACATATCACAAATGCCGATGTTTTGTTTAAACTGACCAGTCTTAATGATTTTCGCCTAGAAAATGGGCCAATTAGTCCAACTGGTCAGTTTAAACAAAGTATATACAGTTTCTATGTTACAGATAGTCCTTTAAGTGTTACTAACATAGCACAAATTCCCATGTTTTATATAAAAATGAGCATTCTTAATGATTTTCCACCTGAGGAAGAGCCAGTTATCAAACAGGTCAGTTTAAACAAAGTCTTGACAGTTTGTATGTTTCATATAGTCCTTTAAGTATTACTAACATAGCAGAAATGGCAATGTTTTACATAAAACTGACCATTCATAATGATTTTCACCTAGATGAAGAGCCGGTTAGTCAAACTGGTCAGTTTAATCAAAGTTTTGACAGTTTCTATGATATAGATAGTCCTTGAAATGTCACCAACATACCACAAATGGCAATGTTTTATTTAAACTGACCAGTGTTACTGATTTTCCCTTAGGGGAACTGCTAGTTAGTCCAACTGGTCAGTTTAAATAAAGTCTTGACAGTTTCTATGTTACAGATACCCCTTTAAGTGTTACTAACATTGCAGAAATGGCAAATGGTCAGTTTAAATGAAGTCTTGACAGTTTCTATGTTACAGATAGTCCTTTAAGTGTTACTAACATAGCACAAATGGCAGATAGTCTTCTTAGTGTTACTAACATTGCAGAAATGGCAATGTTTTATTCAAAATTAACCCGTCTTAATGATTTTCCCCTAGAGTAACGGCCAGTTAGTCCCACTGGTCAGTTTAAAAAAAGTCTTGACAGTTTCTATGTTACAGATAGTCCTTTAATTGTTACTAACTTTGCCAGTTAGTCCAACTGGTCAGTTTAAATAAAGTCTTTACAGTTTCTACGTTACAGATAGTCCTTTAAGTGTTACTAACATAGCAGAAATGGCAATGTTTTACATAAAACTGATCATTCATAATGATTTTCACCTAGAGGAAGAGCCAGTTTGTCGAACTGGTCAGTTTAATCAAAGTTTTGACAGTTTCTATGTTATAGATAGTCCTTGAAATGTCACCAACATAGCACAAATGGCAAAAAAAAAATTAACTGACCAGTGTTACTGATTTTCCCCTAGGGGAAGTGCTAGTTAGTCCAACTAAATAAAGTCTTGACAGTTTCTATGTTACAGATAGTCCTTTAAGTGTTACTAACATAGTAGAAATGGCAAATGGTCAGTTTAAATGAAGTCTTAACAGTTTCTATGTTACAGATAGTCCTTTAAGTGTTACTAACATAGCTGAAATGGCAATGTTTTATGTAAAACTGACCAGGATTTTCATCTAGAGGAAGAGCCAGTTAGTCGAACTGGTCTGTTTAATCAAAGTCTTCACAGTTTCTATGTTATAGATAGTCCTTTAAGTGTTAAACTGACCAGTTGTACTAACTGGCACTACCTCTAGGGGGAAATCTTTAGAACTGGTCCGCTTAAATAAAACATTGCCATTTGTGCTATGTTAGTAACACTTAAATGACTATCTGTAACATAGAAACTGTCAAGACTTTGTTTAAACTGACAAGTTGCACTAATTGGCACTTCCTCTAGATGAACATCATTAAGACTGGTCATTTTTATATGAAGCATTGCCATTTGTGCTATGTTAGTAACACTTAAAGGACTATATGAAGCATAAAAACTCTCAAGACTTTATTTAAACTAACCAGTTGGCACTTCCTCTATTTGAAAATCAATAGGACAGGTCAGTTTAAATAAAACATTGCCATTTGTGCTATGTTAGTAACACTTAAATGACTATCTGTAACATAGAAACTGTCAAGACTTTGTTTAAACTGACCAGTTGGACTAACTGGCACTTCCTCGAGGGGATAATCATTAAAGCTGGTCAGTTTTATATAAAACATTGCCATTTGTGCTATGTTAGTAAGACTTAAAGGACTATCTGTAACATAGAAACTGTCAAGACTTTGTTTAAACTGACCAGTTGGACTAATTGGCCCTTCCTCTAGGGAATAATCATTAAGGCTGGTCAGTTTTATATAAAACATTGCCGTTTGTACTATGTTAGTAACACTTAAAGGACTATATGAAGCATAGAAACTCTCAAGACTTTATTTAAACTGACCAGTTGGCACTTCCACTAGGGGAAAATCAATAAAACAAGTCAGTTTAAATAAAACAATGCCATTTGTGCTATGTTAGTAACACTTAAATGACTATCTGTAACATAGAAACTGTCAAGACTTTTTTTTAAACTGACCAGTTGGACTACCTTTAGTGGAAAATCATTAGTACTGGTCAGTTTTATATAAAACATTGCCGTTTGTACTGTGTTAATAACACTTAAAGGACTATGTGAAGCATAGAATCTCTCAAAACTTTATTTAAACTGACCAGTTGGCACCTCCACTAAGGCAAAATCAATAAAACTAGTCAGTTTAAATAAAACATTGCCATTTGTGCTATGTTAGTAACACTTAAATGACTATCTGTAACATAGAAACTGTCAAGACTTTGTTTAAACTGACCAGTTGGACTAAATGGTACTTCATCTAGGGGAAAATCATTAAAACTGGTCAGTTTAAATAAAACATTCCAATTCGTTTTGTTAGTAACACTTAAAGGACTATTTGTAACATAGAAACTGTCAAGACTTTTTCTAAACAGACTAGTTGGACTAACTGGCACTACCTCTAGTGGAAAATCATTAGGACTGGTCAGTTTTATATAAAACATTGCCGTTTATGCTATGTTAGTAACACTTAAAGGACTATCTGTAATGTAGAAACTGTCAAGACTTTATTTAAACTGACCTGTTGGACTAACTGGCACTTCCTCTTGGGGAAAATCATTAACACTGGTCAGTTTAAATAAAACATTGCCATTTGTGCTATGTTAGTAACACTTAAAGGACTATCTGTAACATAGAAACTGTCAAGACTTTGTTTAAACTGACCAGTTGGACTAACTGGCACTTCCTTCTGGCGAAAATCATTAACACTTAAATGACTATCTGTAATATAGACTCTGTCAAGACTTTGCTTAAACTGACCAGTTGGACTAACTAGCACTTCCTCTAAGGAAAAATCAATAGGGCTAGTTAGTTTAAATAAAACATTGCCATTTGTGCTATGTTAGTAACACTTAACCCATTAACACCTGTAGTGTCCAAAAGTTACCTGGTCTCTCCATAAGCTTATGGGAATTTATATGGGGGATTTAATACTAGACGTTATACTTTAATACATGGTTTCTGCTTCTTTTAGCTGCTTTTTAAAGGTGGTAAACTTAAAGGACTATCTGCAACATAGAAACTGTCAAGATTTATTCAAACTGACCAGTTGGACTAACCGGCACTGCCTCTATGGAAAAATCATTAAGACTGGTCAGTTTAAATAAAACATTGCCATTTGTGCTATGCTAGTAACACTTAAAGGACTATCTGTAACATAGAAACTGTCAAGACTTTATTTAAACTGACCAGTTGGACTAACTGGCACTACCTCTAGGGGGAAATCATTAGGACTGGTCAGTTTAAATAAAATATTGCCATTTGTGCTATGTTAGTTACACTTAAAGGACTATCTGTAACATAGAAACTGTCAAGACTTTATTTAAACTGACCAGTTGGCACTTCCTCTAGGGGAGAATCAATAGGACTAGTCAGTTTAAATATAACATTGCCATTTGTGCTATGTTAGTAACACTTAAATGACTATCTGTAACATAGAAACTGTCAAGACTTTGTTTAAACTGACCAGTTGGACTAATTGGCCCTTCCTCTAGGGAATAATCATTAAGGCTGGTCAGTTTTATATAAAACATTGCCGTTTGTACTGTGTTAATAACACTTAAAGGACTATATGAAGCATAGAAACTCTCAAGACTTTATTTAAACTGACCAGTTGGCACTTCCTCTAAGGGAAAATCAATAGGACTAGTCAGTTGGCACTTCCACTAGGGGAAAATCAATAAAACAAGTCAGTTTAAATAAAACAATGCCATTTGTGCTATGTTAGTAACACTTAAATGACTATCTGTAACATAGAAACTGTCAAGACTTTGTTTAAACTGACCAGTTGGACTAAATGGTACTTCATCTAGGGGAAAATCAGTAAGACTGGTCAGTTTAAATAAAACATTCCAATTTGTGCTTTGTTAGTAACACTTAAAGGACTATTTGTAACATAGAAACTGTCAAGACTTTGCTTAAACTGACCAGTTGGACTAACTGGCACTTCCTCTAGAGGAAAATCATTAAGACTGGTCAGTTTTATTTGGGCGAGCCTGAGCGAACCCCACACTAGTCATATCAGCGGTGCAGTTCCTCTGAATGTATGTATGAAATATCGTACGTACGTCGTGCCGCATATTCCATGTTCACATAATTTAACGCTTTGCAATCTAATGTTGTAATTCCAATTTCTCGCGCTCTCACTTAGCAGTTGAATTTCTCGCGTTTCCACTACACGTAGCACAAAACACGTGGCAAAACCACTGGTTTTTCCTCGGCTATGGATGCTACAAAAGCGCAAACTGCTTCCTCAAAGGGAACTACTGAATCATGCAATGCAGAGAGAGAATAGGCTACGCCATAGAAGAGAACGAGAGAGGGCCTGCCGTGCTTCCTAAAATCCTGAACAGAGAGAAGAAAGTTTGCAGAAGCGGAGAATAAGGGATAGGACTAGGCACGCTGCTCAGACTGCCGAAAGAAGATCAACAAAGAAGGCGCAGACTGGCAGTCGAGACTTACGAGGTGAGATAGGCTAGGCTGCAGCGAATGACTGACAGACTTCCCGATGAGACTGCTGAGGAGAGAGAAGCCAGGCTGCGGAAAATGACTGCTTCCAACCATGCGAGATAGCCTGTTGAGACTGCTGAGGAGAGAGAGGCCAGGCTACAGTCTGACAGAGTACTGGTGAGGCACAGACAACAACAGGTCATGCAGCCACAGCTCCCATTGTTTCAACAATCTTCTATCTTCTATCCCAACTAATATGTTTACATTTCATGCACACCACATGGCTACGCTGGACGCGCCGAGATGTACATAAGATTCCCTGGTCTCAAGATTCATGAATACAGGTGGAGGAAATGTTAAGGGTTTTCCAATCATGTCTACCATTTGCCTCAGGAACAGTAAGGGTACCGTGGACATGTCACCAATCTGCTGAAAGATATATCCTCATTCGCCAACAGTTCACATTCACAATTCTCGCGAAGGCTCGCCCCACAATGCCCTGCATTTGCCTAGTATAAAACATTGACATTTGTGCTATGTTAGTAACACTTAAAGGACTATCTGTACCATAGAAACTGTCAAGACTTTATTTAAACTGACCAGTTGGACTAACTGGCACTTCCTTTAGGGGAAAATCATTAACACTGGTCAGTTTAAATAAAACATTGTCATTTGTGCTATGTTAGTAACACTTAAATGACTATCTGTAACAAAGAAACTGTCAAGACTTTGTTTAAACTGACCAGTTGGACTAACTGGCACTTCCTCTAGGGGAAAATCATTAAGACTGGTCAGTTTTATATAAAACATTGCCATTTACTATGTTAGTAACACTTTTTTCAAATTGGCACTCCTCTAAGTAAAATCATTAGACTGTCATTTAATTAGTTTGTTAACACTTAAAGGACTATCTGTAACATAGAAACTGTCAAGACTTTATTTAAACTGACCTGTTGGACTAACTGGCACTTCCTCTAGGGGAAAATCATTAACACTGGTCAGTTTAAATAAAACATTGCTATTTGTGCTATGTTAGTAGCACGTAAAGGACTATCTGTAGCATAGAAACTGTCAAGACTTTGCTTAAACTGACCAGTTGGACTAACTGGCACTTCCTCTAGGGGAAAATCATTAAGACTGGTCAGTTTTATATAAAACATTGCCATTTGTGCTATGTTAGTAACACTTAAAGGACTATCTGTAACATAGAAACTGTCAAGACTTTATTTAAACTGACCAGTTGGACTAACTGGCACTTCCTCTTGGGGAAAATCATGAAGACTGGTCAGTTTTATATTAAAAATTGCCATTTGTGCTATGTTAGTAACACTTAAAGGACTATCTGTAACATAGAAACTGTCAAGACTTTGTTTAAACTGACCAGTTGGACTAATTGGCCCTTCCTCTAAGGAAAAATGTTAAGACTGGTCAGTTTTATATAAAAGATTGCCATTTGTACTATGTTAGTAACACTTAAAGGACTATTTGAAGCATAGAAACTCTCAAGACTTTATTTAAACTGACCAGTTGGCACTTCCTCTAGGGGAAAATCAATAGGACTAGTCAGTTTAAATAAAACATTGCCATTTGTGCTATGTTAGTAACACTTAAAGGACTATCTGTAACATAGAAACTGTCAAGACTTTGTTTAAACTGACCAGTTGGACTAATTGGCCCTTCCTATAGGGAAAAATCATTAAGGCTGGTCAGTTTTATATAAAACATTGCCGTTTGTACTATGTTAGTAACACTTAAAGGACTATATGTAACATAGAAACTGTCAAGACTTTATTTAAACTGACCAGTTGGCACTTCCTCTTAGGAAAAATCAATGGGACTAGTCAGTTTAAATAAAACATTGCCATTTTGTGCTATGTTAGTAACACTTAAAGGACTATCTGTAACATAGAAACTGTCAAGACTTTGTTTAAACTGACCAGTTGGACTAACTGGCACTTCCTCTAGGGGAAAATCATCATTAACACTGGTCAGTTTAAATAAACATTGCCAATTGTGCTATGTTAGTAACACATAAAGGACTATCTGTAACATAGAAACTGTCAAGACTTTGTTAAAACTGACCAGTTGGACTAACTGGCACTTCCTCTAGGGGAAAATCATTAAGAATGGTCAGTTTTATATAAAACATTGCCATTTGTGCTATGTTAGTAACACTTAAAGGACTATCTGTAACATAGAAACTGTCAAGACTTTATTTAAACTGACCAGTTGGACTAATTGGCACTTCCTCTAGGGAAAATCATTAAGGCTGGTCAGTTTTAATAAAACATTGCCATTTGTGCTATGTTAGTAACACTTAAAGGACTATCTGTAACATAGAAACTGTCAAGACTTTATTTAAACTGACCAGTTGGCACTTCCTCTAGGGGAAAATCATTAGGACTGGTCAGTTTAAATAAAACATTGCCATTTGTACTATGTTAGTAACACTTAAATGACTATCTGTAACATAGAAACTGTCAAGACTTTGTTTAAACTGACCAGTTGGACTAAATGGTACTTCCTCTAGGGGAAAATCATTATGACTGGTCAGTTTAAATAAAACATTCCATTTTGTACTTTGTTAGTAACACTTAAAGGACTATCTGCAACACAGAAACTGTCAAGACTTTGTTGAAACTGACTAGTTGGACTAACTGGCTTTACCTCTAGAGGGAAATCATTAACGCTGGTCAGTTTAAATATAACATTGCCATTTGTGCTATGTTGGTAACACTTAAATGACTATCTGTAATATAGAAACTGTCAAGACTTTGCTTAAACTGACCAGTTGGATTAACTGGCACTTCCTCTATGGGAAAATCATTAAGACTGGTCAGTTTTATATAAAACTTTGCCATTTGTGCTATGTTAGTAACACTTAAAGGACTATCTGTAACATAGAAACTGTCAAGACTTTGTTTTAACTGACCAGTTGGACTAATTGGCCCTTTCTCTAGGGAAAATCATTAAAACTAGTCAGTTTTATATAAAGCATAGCCATTTGTGCTATGTTAGTACCACTTAAAGGACTATCTGTAACATAGAAACTGTCAAGACTTGTTTAAACTGATCAGTTGGACTAATTGTCCCTTCCTCTAAAGGAAAATCATTAAGACTGGTCAGTTTTATATAAAAAATTGCCATTTGTGCTATGTTAGTAACACTTAAAGGACTATCTGTAACATAGAAACTGTCAAGACTTTGTTTAAACTGACCAGTTGGACTAATTGGCCCTTCCTCTAAGGAAAATTAATAAGGCTGGTCTGTTTTATATAAAATATTGCCGTTTGTACTATAATAGTAACACTTAAAGGATTATATGAAGCATAGAAACTCTCAAGACTTTATTTAAACTGACCAGTTGGAACTTCCTCTAGGGGAAAATCAATAGGACTAGTCAGTTTAAATAAAACATTGCCATTTGTGCTATGTTAGTAACACTTAAATGACTATCTGTAACATAGAAACTGTCAAGACTTTGTTTAAACTGACCAGTTGGACTAAATGGTATTTCCTCTAGGGGAAAATCATTAAGACTGGTCAGTTTAAATAAAACATTCCAATTTGTGCTTTGCTAGTAACACTTAAAGGACTATTTGTAACATAGAAACTGTCAAGACTTTGCTTGAACTGAACAGTTGGACTAACTGGCACTACCTCTAGGGGTAAATCTTTAGGACTGGTCATTTTTAATAAAACATTGCCATTAGTGCTATGTTAGTAACACTTAAATGACTATCTGTAACATAGAAACTGTCAAGACTTTGTTTAAACTGACCAGTTGGACTAACTGGCACTACCTCTAGGAAAATCTTAGGACTGGTCAGTTTTAATAAAACATTGCCATTTGTGCTATGTTAGTAACACTTAAATGACTATCTGGACTTTGTTTAAACTGGCCAGTTGGACTAACTGGCACTTCCTCTAGGGGAAAATCATTAACACTGGTCAGTTTAAATAAAACATTGCTATGTTTGCAACACGTAAAGGACTATCTGTAACATAGAAACTGTCAAGACTTTGTTTAAACTGACCAGTTGGACTAACTGGCACTTCCTTTAGGGGAATATCATTAACACTGGTCAGTTTAAATAAAACATTGTCATTTGTGCTATGTTAGTAACACTTAAAGGACTATCTGCAACATAGAAACTGTCAAGACTTTATTTAAACTGACCAGTTGGACTAACTGGCACTATCTCTAGGGGGAAATCTTTAGAACTGGTCAGTTTAAATAAAACATTGCCATTTGTACTATGTTAGTAACACTTAAATGACTATCTGTAACATAGAAACTGTCAAGACTTTGTTTAAACTGACAAGTTGCACTAACTGGCACTTCCTCTAGATGAAAATCATTAAGACTGGTCAGTTTTATATAAAGCATTGCCATTTGTGCTTTGTTAGTAACATTTAAAGGACTATCTGTAACATAGAAACTGTCAAGACTTTGTTTAAACTGACCAGTTGGACTAACTGGCACTTCCTCTAGGGAAAAATCATTATGGCTGGTCAGTTTAAATAAAACATTCCAATTCGTGCTTTGTTAGTAACACTTAAAGGACTACATGAAGCATAGAAACTCTCAAGACTTTATTTAAACTGACCAGTTGGCACTTCCTCTAGGGGAAAATCATTAGGACTAGTCAGTTGAAATATAACATTGCCATTTGTGCTATGTTAGTAAAACTTAAAGGTTGTGGGAATTGGGTGTTAGGGGTAGGATGTGGAGAGTTATTAAGAAGATGTATGACATTACAGACTATCTGTAACATTGATTAATGTAGTACAAGGGTTTTGTAACAAATGGAGGTTGAAATCTAACATCAAAAAGAGTGCTGTTGTGGTATTTTCTAAGGTGGCTATTACAGATATGTGTGCGTGGAAGTGGGGAGATAACGTAATTCCAAGGGTTGTAAGTTACTGTTACTTGGGGATTGAATTTGCTGAGAATGGGTCATGGGATAGTCATGTACAGAAGGTAATTGATAATGGGAAGAAAGAGCTTAATCGTTTGCACCGGTTTGTAAGTAATAGAAATATCAGTAACCGTTGCAAGGAGATTATTGTTAGTTTCAGTACTTCGTCCTACTTTAGAATATGGTAGTGAAGTGTGGGCTTGTAATAAACGGCAGTCAGCTTCCTTAGAATCCATTCAGCTAGGAGCAGCTAAGAAGATACTTGGCTGCTCTTCCAAAAACGTGTAATGAAGCGGTAAGGGGAGATGGTCAGTTTTATATAAAACATTGCCGTTTGTACTATGTTAGTAACACTTAAAGGACTATGACAGCTTGAATACTAAAGTTAAGTTGAATCTGTACAAGTCTATGAAGCATAGAAACTCTCAAGACTTTATTTAAACTGACCAGTTGGCACTTCCTCTATGGGAAAATCAATAGGACTAGTCAGTTTAAATAAAACATTGCCATTTGTGCTATGTTAGTAACACTTAAATGACTATCTGTAACATAGAAACTGTCAAGACTTTGTTTAAACTGACCAGTTGGACTAAATGGTACTTCCTCTAGGGGAAAATCATTAGGACTGGTCAGTTTAAATAAAACATTGGTGTTAAAAACACTTAAAGGACTATCTGTAACATAGAAACTGTCAAGTTTTTTTAAACTGACCAGTTGGACTAACTGGCACTAGGGAAAATCATTAAGACTGGTCAGTTTAATAAAACTTGCCATTTGTGCTATGTTAGTAACACTTAAAGGACTATTTGTAACATAGAAACTGTCAAGACTTTGCTTGGAAACTGACCAGTTGGACTAACACACTTAAGGGCACTTCCTCTAGGGATGAAAATCATTAGGACTGGTCAGTTTTAAATAAAACATTGCCATTTGTGCTATGTTAGTAACACTTAAATGACTATCTGTAACATAGAAACTGTCAAGACTTTCTTTAAACTGACAAGTTGGACTAACTGGCACTTCCTCTAGGGGAAAATCATTAAGACTGGTCAGTTTTATATAAAACATTGACATTTGTGCTATGTTAGTAACACTTAAAGGACTATATGAAGCATAGAAACTCTCAAGACTTTATTTAAACTGACCAGTTGGCACTTCCTCTATTTGAAAATCAATAGGACTAGTCAGTTTAAATAAAACATTGCCATTTGTGCTATGTTAGTAACACTTACAGGACTATCTGTAACATAGAAACTGTCAAGACTTTGTTTAAACTGACCAGTTGGACTAATTGGCCCTTCCTCTAGGGAAAAATCATTAAGGCTGAAGCATAGAAACTCTCAAGACTTTATTTAAACCGACCAGTTGGCACTTCCACTAGGGGAAAATCAATAAAACAAGTCAGTTTAAATAAAACAATGCCATTTGTGCTATGTTAGTAACACTTAAATGACTATCTGTAACATAGAAACTGTCAAGACTTTATTTAAACTGACCAGTTGGACTAACTGGCACTTCCTCTAGGGGAAAATCATTAAGACTGGTCAGTTTAAATAAAACATTGCCATTTGTGCTATGTTAGTAACACTTAAAGGACTATCTGTAACATAGAAACTGTCAAGACTTTGTTTAAACTGACCAGTTGGACTAAATGGTACTTCCTCTAGGGGAAAATCATTATGACTGGTCAGTTTAAATAAAACATTCCATTTTGTACTTTGTTAGTAACACTTAAAGGACTATCTGCAACATAGAAACTGTCAAGACTTTATTTAAACTGACTAGTTTGACTAACTGGCATTACCTCTAGGGGGAAATCATTAACGCTGGTCAGTTTAAATAAAACATTGCCATTTGTGCTATGTTAGTAACACTTAAATGACTATCTGTAATATAGAAACTGTCAAGACTTTGCTTAAACTGACCAGTTGGACTAACTGGCACTTCCTCTATAGGAAAACCATTAAGACTGGTCAGTTTTATACCATTTGTGCTATGTTAGTAACACTTAAAGGACTATCTGTAACATAGAAACTGTCAAGACTTTGTTTAAACTGACCAGTTGGACTAATTGGCCCTTCCTCTAGGGAAAAATCATTAAGGCTGGTCAGTTTTATATAAAACATTGCCGTTTGTACTATGTTAGTAACACTTAAAGGACTATATGAAGCATAGAAACTCTCAAGACTTTATTTAAACTGACCAGTTGGCACTTCCTCTAGGGGAAAATCAATAGGACTAGTCAGTTTAAATAAAACATTGCCATTTGTGCTATGTTAGTAACACTTAAATGACTATCTGTAACATAGAAACTGTCAAGACTTTGTTTAAACTGACCAGTTGGACTAAATGGTACTTCCTCTAGGGAAAAATCATTAAGACTGGTCAGTTTAAATAAAACATTGCCATTTGTGCTATGCTAGTAACACATTAAAGGACTATCTGCAACATGGAAACTGTCAAGATTAAATTTATTTAAACTGACCAGTTGGACTAACTGGCAGTTCCTCTATGGAAAAATCATTAAGACTGGTCAGTTTAAATAAAACATTGCCATTTGTGCTATGCTAGTAACACTTAAAGGACTATCTGTAACATAGAAACTGTCAAGACTTTATTTAAACTGACCAGTTGGACTAACTGGCACTACCTCTAGGGGGAAATCTTTAGAACTGGTCAGTTTAAATAAAACATTGCCATTTGTGCTATGTTAGTAACACTTAAAGGACTATCTGTAACATAGAAACTGTCAAGACTTTATTTAAACTGACCAACTTGCACTTCCTCTAAAGGAAAATCATTAAGACTGGTCAGTTTTATATAAAACATTGCCATTTCTGCTTTGTTAGTAACATTTAAAGGACTACATGAAACATAGAAACTGTCAAGACTTTATTTAAGCTGACCAGTTGGCACTTCCTCTAGGGGAAAATCATTAGGACTGGTCAGTTTAAATAAAACATTGCCATTTGTGCTATGTTAGTAACACTTAAAGGACTATCTGTAACATATAAACTGTCAAGACTTTATTTAAACTGACCAAATGGCACTTCCTCTAAGGGAAAATCATTAACACTGGTCAGTTTAAGTAAAACACTGCTATTTGTGCTATGTTAGTAACACTTAAAGGACTATCTGTAATATAGAAACTGTCAAGACTTTGCTTAAACTGACCAGTTGGACTAACTGGCACTTCCTCTAGGGAAAAATCATTAAGACTGGTCAGTTTTATATAAAACATTGACATTTGTGCTATGTTAGTAACACTTAAAGGACTATCTGTAACATAGAAACTGTCAAGACTCTTTTTAACTGACCAGTTGGACTACCTCTAGTGGAAAATCATTAGGACTGGTCAGTTTTATATAAAACATTGCCATTTGTGCTATGTTAGTAACACTTAAATGACTATCTGTAACATAGAAACTGTCAAGACTTTGTTTAAACTGACCAGTTGGACTAACTGGTACTTCCTCTAGGGGAAAATCATTAAGACTGGTCAGTTTAAATAAAACATTCCATTTGAGCTTTGCTAGTAACACTTAAAGGACTATTTGTAACATAGAAACTGTCAAGACTTTCCTTGAACTGAACAGTTGGACTAACTGGCACTACCTCTAGTGGTAAATCTTTAGGACTGGTCATTTTAAATAAAACGTTGACATTTGTGCTATGTTAGTAACACTTAAAGGACTATCTGTAACATAGAAACTGTCAAGACTTTCTTTAAACTGACCAGTTGGACTAACTGGCACTTCCTCTAGGGGAAAATCATTAACACTGGTCAGTTTTATATAAAACATTGACATTTGTGCTATGTTAGTAACACTTAAATGACTATCTGGAACATAGAAACTGTCAAGACTTTGTTTAAACTGGCCAGTTGGACTAACTGGCACATCCTCTAGGGTAAAATCATTAACACTGGTCAGTTTAAGTAAAACATTGCCATTTGTGCTATGTTAGTAACACGTAAAGGACTATCTGTAACATAGAAACTGTCAAGACTTTGTTTAAACTGACCAGTTGGACTAACTGGCACTTCCTTTAGGGGAAAATCATTAACACTGGTCAGTTTAAATAAAACATTGTCATTTGTGCTATGTTAGTAACACTTAAAGGACTATCTGCAACATAGAAACTGTCAAGACTTTGTTTAAACTGACCAGTTGGACTAACTGGCACTATCCTCTAGGGGAAATCATTAGAACTGGTCAGTTTAAATAAAACATTGCCATTTGTACTATGTTAGTAACACTTAAATACTATCTGTAACATAGAAACTGTCAAGACTTTGTTTAAACTGACAAGTTGGACTAACTGGCACTTCCTCTAGATGAAAATCATTAAGACTGGTCAGTTTTATATAAAACATTGCCATTTGTGCTATGTTAGTAACATTTAAAGGACTATCTGTAACATAGAAACTGTCAAGACTTTGTTTAAACTGACCAGTTGGACTAATTGGCCCTTCCTATAGGGAAAAATCATTAAGGCTGGTCAGTTTTATATAAAACATTGCCGTTTGTACTATGTTAGTAACACTTAAAGGACTATATGAAGCATAGAAACTCTCAAGACTTTATTTAAACTGACCAGTTGGCACTTCCTCTAGGGGAAAATCAATAGGACTAGTCAGTTTAAATAAAACATTGCCATTTGTGCTATGTTAGTAACACTTAAATGACTATCTGTAACATAGAAACTGTCAAGACTTTGTTTAAACTGACCAGTTGGACTAACTGGCACTTCCTCTAGGGGAAAATCATTAAGACTGGTCAGTTTAAATAAAACATTGCCATTTGTGCTATGTTAGTAACACTTAAATGACTATCTGTAACATAGAAACTGTCAAGACTTTGTTTAAACTGACCAGTTGGACTAACTGGCACTTCCTCTAGGGGAAAATCATTAAGACTGGTCAGTTTTAATAAAACATTGCCATTTGTGCTATGTTAGTAACACTTAAATGACTATCTGTAACATGGAAACTGTCAAGACTTTATTTAAACTGACCAGTTGGCACTTCCTCTAGGGGAAAATCAATAGGACTAGTCAGTTTAAATAAAACATTGCCATTTGTGCTATGTTAGTAACACTTAAATGACTATCTGTAACATAGAAACTGTCAAGACTTTGTTTAAACTGACCAGTTGGACTAACTGGCACTTCCTCTAGGGAAAAATCAGTTAAGGACTGGTTGGACAGTTTTTAAATAAAACATTGCCATTTGTGCTATGTTAGTAACACTTAAAGGACTATCTGTAACATAGAAACTGTCAAGACTTTATTTAAACTGACCAGTTGGACTAACTGGCACTTCCTCTAGGGGAAAATCATTAAGACTGGTCAGTTTTATATAAAACATTGCCATTTGTGCTATGTTAGTAACACTTAAAGGACTATCTGTAACATAGAAACTGTCAAGACTTTATTTAAACTGACCAGTTGGACTAACTGGCACTTCCTCTTGGGGAAAATCATGAAGACTGGTCAGTTTTATATTAAAAATTGCCATTTGTGCTATGTTAGTAACACTTAAAGGACTATCTGTAACATAGAAACTGTCAAGACTTTGTTTAAACTGACCAGTTGGACTAATTGGCCCTTCCTCTAAGGAAAATTATTAAGGCTGGTCAGTTTTATATAAAACATTGCCGTTTGTACTATATTAGTAACACTTAAAGGACTATATGAAGCATAGAAACTCTCAAGACTTTATTTAAACTGACCAGTTGGAACTTCCTCTAGGGGAAAATCAATAGGACTAGTCAGTTTAAATAAAACATTGCCATTTGTGCTATGTTAGTAACACTTAAATGACTATCTGTAACATAGAAACTGTCAAGACTTTGTTTAAACTGACCAGTTGGACTAAATGGTACTTCCTCTAGATGAAAATCATTAAGACTGGTCAGTTTAAATAAAACATTCCAATTTGTGCTTTGCTAGTAACACTTAAAGGACTATTTGTAACATAGAAACTGTCAAGACTTTGCTTGAACTGAACAGTTGGACTAACTGGCAACTACCTCTAGGGGTAAATCTTTAGGACTGGTCATTTTTAATAAAACATTGCCATTAGTGCTATGTTAGTAACACTTAAATGACTATCTGTAACATAGAAACTGTCAAGACTTTCTTTAAACTGACCAGTTGGACTAACTGGCACTTCCTCTAGGGGAAAATTATTAAGGCTGGTGAGTTTTATATAAAACATTGCCGTTTGTACTATGTTAGTAACACTTAAAGGACTATCTGTAACATAGAAACTGTCAAGACTTTGTTTAAACTGACCAGTTGGACTAACTGGCACTTCCTCTATGGGAAAATCATTAACACTGGTCAGTTTAAGTAAAACATTGCCATTTGTGCTATGTTAGTAACACTTAAAGGACTATCTGTAACATAGAAACTGTCAAGACTTTGCTTAAACTGACCAGTTGGACTAACTGGCACTTCCTCTATGGGAAAATCATTAAGACTGGTCAGTTTAAATAAAACATTGCCATTTGTGCTATGTTAGTAACACTTAAATGACTATCTGTAACATAGAAACTGTCAAGACTTTGTTTAAACTGACCAGTTGGACTAACTGGCACTTCCTCTAGGGGAAAATCATTAGGACTGGTCAGTTTAAATAAAACATTGCCATTTGTGCTATGTTAGTAACTCACTTACCGCTTCACTTCCAGAACGTGTAATGAAGCGGTAAGGGGAGATATGGGGTTAGAGTCCTTGAAAGGGAGGAGGGATAGAAGCAAACTTAAGTGGTGGTATAAAGTCAATAAGTTGGATAATGAGCGGTATCCTAGAGTACTATTAGATGCTGAGTGGAAAGTGAAACCATGTAGAGGTAGGCAGAGGAAAACTTGGATGAAAGTAATTAATGAATTGCTGCTGCAATTAGATTTAGATAGCCAGGAGGTATTAGCTGCAGATAATATTAATTTGTTTTTAGATACGGTAGACGAAGCGTTGAGGGATAGAGAATACAAGGACTTTAATGACAGCTTGAATACTAAAGTTAAGTTGAATCTGTACAAGTCTTTCTGCAAGGAAATAGAATTCAAGAATTATTTGCAGGGGGTAGGTGATCCGGGTACAAGATTATTGTTTAAGTTTCGGTCAGGTACGAACGGTCTGAATGAAGAGTTAGGAAGACATAGGGGTAAAAATGATGATAGGCAGTGTAAATTATGCAGGGGTGAATGTGAGAGTGTGGTACATGTTCTCTGGGAGTGTCCAGCATATGACAGCATTAGAAATAATTTCATGGTTGAATTAGAAAATCTATTGGGGGGGAGGTTTGGGGAGTTTAGTACACTTGATAATTTTAATAAGGCAAGTTTTATTTTAGGGTTTGAGAATTGGAACAGGGATGATTTTAAAGCATTATTAAAGCTAGTTAAGAGCTTTGTATTACTGATATGGGAGACTAGGAAGAAGGAATTGTATGGTGATCAGGATGGTGTGGTCTCTGGTTGTTCTTGCTCTTGTCCTCTGACTGGAGGTCTTACAAGCTCCGCCTGCGTCTGTGGGTGCGTGGTCAATGGCGTAAGCGCTACGGCAGCAACATGAGTATATTATTATTATTAGTAACACTTAAAGGACTCTCTGTGACATAGAAACTGTTAAGACTGTCTTTAAACTGACCAAATGGCACTTCCTCTAAGGGAAAATCATTAACACTGGTCAGTTTAAATAAAACATTGCCATTTGTGCTATGTTAGTAACACTTAAAGGACTATCTGTAACATAGAAACTGTCAAGACTTTATTCAAACTGACCAGTTGGCACTTCCTCTAGGGGAAAATCTTTAGGACTGGTCAGTTTTAATAAAACATTGCCATTAGTGCTATGTTAGTAACACTTAAATGACTATCTGTAAAATAGAAACTGTCAAGACTTTCTTTAAACTGACAAGTTGGACTAACTGGCACTACGGTAGCTCTAAGGGAAAATCATTAAGACTGGTCAGTTTTATATAAAACACTGACATTTGTGCTATGTTAGTAACACTTAAATGACTATCTGGAACATAGAAACTGTCAAGACTTTGTTTAAACTGGCCAGTTGGACTAACTGGCACTTCCTCTAGGGGAAAATCATTAACACTGGTCAGTTTAAATAAAACATTGCTATTTGTGCTATGTTTGCAACACGTAAAGCACTATCTGTAGCATAGAAACTGTCAAGACTTTGTTTAAACTGGCCAGTTGGACTAACTGGCACTTCCTTTAGGGGAATAATCATTAAGCTGGTCAGTTTAAATAAAACATTGCCATTTGTGCTATGTTAGTAACACTTAAAGGACTATTTGTAACATAGAAACTGTCAAGACTTTATTTAAACTGACCAGTTGGACTAACTGGCACTTCCTCTAGGGGAAAATCATTAAGACTGGTCAGTTTAAATAAAACATTGCCATTTGTGCTATGTTAGTAACACTTAAATGACTATCTGTAACATAGAATCTGTCAAGACTTTATTTAAACTGACCAGTTGGACTAACTGGCACTTCCTCTATAGGAAAATCATTAAGACTGGTCAGTTTTATATAAAACATTGCCATTTGTGCTATGTTAGTAACACTTAAAGGACTATCTGTAACATAGAAACTGTCAAGACTTTGTTTAAACTGACCAGTTGGACTAATTGGCCCTTCCTCTAGGGAAAAATCATTAAGGCTGGTCAGTTTTATATAAAACATTGCCGTTTGTACTATGTTAATAACACTTAAAGGACTATATGAAGCATAGAAACTCTCAAGACTTTATTTAAACTGACCAGTTGGCACTTCCTCTAAGGGAAAATCAATAGGACTAGTCAGTTTAAATAAAACATTGCCATTTGTGCTATGTTAGTAACACTTAAATGACTATCTGTAACATAGAAACTGTCAAGACTTTGTTTAAACTGACCAGTTGGACTAACTGGCACTTCCTCTAAGGGAAATCATTAAGACTGGTCAGTTTTATATAAAACATTGCCATTTGTGCTATGTTAGTAACACTTAAAGGACTATCTGTAACATAGAAACTGTCAAGACTTTGTTAAACTGACCAGTTGGACTAACTGGCACTTCCTCTAGGGGAAATCATTAAGACTGGTCAGTTTAAATAAAACATTGCCATTTGTGCTATGTTAGTAACACTTAAAGGACTATCTGTAACATACAAAAAGTCAAGACTTTATTGAAACTTACCATTTCCACTAACTGGCCCTTCCTCTATGGAAAAATCATTAAGACTGGTCAGTTTAAATAAAACATTGCCATTTGTGCTATGTTAGTAACACTTAAATGACTATCTGTAGCATAGAAACTGTCAAGACTTTGTATAAACTGACCAGTTGGACTAACTGGCACTTCCTCTAGGGAAAATCATTAAGACTGGTCAGTTTAAATAAAACATTGCCATTTGTGCTATGTTAGTAACACTTAAAGGACTATCTGTAACATAGAAACTGTCAAGACTTTGTTTAAACTGACCAGTTGGACTAACTGGCACTTCCTCTAGGGAAAAATCATTAAGGCTGGTCAGTTTTATATAAAACATTGCCATTTGTGCTATGTTAGTAACACTTAAAGGACTATCTGAAGCATAGAAACTGTCAAGACTTTATTTAAACTGACCAGTTGGACTAACTGGCACTTCCTCTATGGGAAAATCAATAAGACTAGTCCGTTTGAATAAAACATTGCCATTTGTACTATGTTAGTAACACTTAAAGGACTATCTGCAACATAGAAACTGTCAAGACTTTATTTAAACTGACTAGTTGGACTAACTGGCACTTCCTCTAAGGAAAAATCATCATTAACACTGGTCAGTTTAAATAAACATTGCCAATTGTGCTATGTTAGTAACACATAAAAGACTATCTGTAACATAGAAACTGTCAAGACTTTGTTAAAACTGACCAGTTGGACTAACTGGCACTTCCTCTAGCGGAAAATTATTAAGACTGATCAGTTTTATATAAAACATTGCCATTTCTGCTATGTTAGTAACTCTTAAAGGACTATCTGTAACATAGAAACTGTCAAGACTTTATTTAAACTGACCAGTTGGACTAACTGGCACTTCCTCTAGGGGAAAATCATTAAGACTGGTCAGTTTAAATAAAACATTGCCATTTGTGCTATGTTAGTAACACTTAAAGGACTATCTGTAACATAGAAACTGTCCAGACTTTGTTTAAACTGACCAGTTGGACTAATTGGCCCTTCCTCTAAGGAAAAATCATTAAGACTGGTCAGTTTTATATAAAACATTGCCATTTGTGCTATGTTAGTAACACTTAAAGGACTATCTGTAACATAGAAACTGTCAAGACTTTATTTAAACTGACCAGTTGGACTAACTGGCACTTCCTCTAGGGAAAATCATTAGGACTGGTCAGTTTAAATAAAACATTGCCATTTGTGCTATGTTAGTAACACTTAAAGGACTATCTGTAACATAGAAACTGTCAAGACTTTGTTTAAACTGACCAGTTGGACTAACTGGCACTTCCTCTAGGGAAAATCATTAAGACTGGTCAGTTTTATATAAAACATTGCCATTTGTGCTATGTTAGTAACACTTAAAGGACTATCTGTAACATAGAAACTGTCAAGACTTTATTTAAACTGACCAGTTGGACTAATTGGCCTCTCTAGGGAAAATCATTAAGGACTGGTCAGTTTAAATAAAACATTGCCATTTGTGCTATGTTAGTAACACTTAAAGGACTATCTGTAACATAGAAACTGTCAAGACTTTGCTTAAACTGACCAGTTGGACTAACTGCACTTCCTCTAGAGGAAAATCATTAAGACTGGTCAGTTTAAATAAAACATTGCCATTTGTGCTATGTTAGTAACACTTAAAGGACTATCTGTAACATAGAAACTGTCAAGACTTTATTTAAACTGACCAGTTGGACTAACTGGCACTTCCTCTAGGGGAAAATCATTAGACTGGTCAGTTTAATATAAAACATTGCCATTTGTGCTATGTTAGTAACACTTAAAGGACTATCTGTAACATAGAAACTGTCAAGACTTTGTTTAAACTGACCTGTTGGACTAACTGGCACTTCCTCTAGGTGAAAATCATTAACACTGGTCAGTTTAAATAAAACATTGCCATTTGTGCTATGTTAGTAACACTTAAAGGACTATCTGTAACATAGAAACTGTCAAGACTTTGTTTAAACTGACCAGTTGGACTAACTGGCACATTTCTCTAAGGGAAAATCATTAAGACTGGTCAGTTTTATATAAAACATTGCCATTTGTGCTATGTTAGTAACATTTAAATGACTATCTGTAACATAGAAACTGTCAAGACTTTATTTAAACTGACCAGTTGGACTAACTGGCACTTCCTTTAGGGGAAAATCATTAACACTGGTCAGTTTAAATAAAACATTGTAAGACATTTGTGCTATGTTAGTAACACTTAAAGGACTATCTGTAACATAGAAACTGTCAAGACTTTGTTTAAACTGACCAGTTGGACTAATGGCACTACTTCCTCTAAGGGAAAATCATTAAGGCTGGTCAGTTTTATATAAAACGTTGTCGTTTGTGCTATGTTAGTAACACTTAAAGGACTATCTGTAACATAGAAACTGTCAAGACTTTATTTAAACTGACCAGTTGGACTAACTGGCACTTCTCTAGGGGGAAATCATTAACGCTGGTCAGTTTAAATAAAACATTGCCATTTGTGCTATGTTAGTAACACTTAAATGACTATCTGTAACATAGAAACTGTCAAGACTTTGTTTAAACTGACCAGTTGGACTAACTGGCACTTCCTCTAGGGGAAAATCATTAAGACTGGTCAGTTTAAATAAAACATTGCCATTTGTGCTATGTTAGTAACACTTAAAGGACTATCTGGAACATAGAAACTGTCAAGACTTTGTTAAAACTGACCAGTTGGACTAACTGGCACTACCTCTATGGGGAAATCTTTAGAACTGGTCAGTTTAAATAAAACATTGCCATTTGTGCTATGTTAGTAACACTTAAATGACTATCTGTAACATAGAAACTGTCAAGACTTTGTTTAAACTGACCAGTTGGACTAACTGGCACTTCCTCTAGGGAAAAATCATTAAGACTGGTCAGTTTATATAAAACATTGCCATTTGTGCTATGTTAGTAACACTTAAAGGACTATCTGTAACATAGAAACTGTCAAGACTTTGTTTAAACTGACCAGTTGGACTAACTGGCACTTCCTCTAGGGGAAAATCATTAACACTGGTCAGTTTAAATAAAACATTGCCATTTGTGCTATGTTAGTAACACTTAAAGGACTATCTGTAACATAGAAACTGTCAAGACTTTGTTTAAACTGACCAGTTGGACTAACTGGCACTTCCTCTAGGGGAAAATCATTAACACTGGTCAGTTTAAATAAAACATTGCCATTTGTGCTATGTTAGTAACACTTAAAGGACTATCTGTAACATAGAAACTGTCAAGACTTTATTTAAACTGACCAGTTGGACTAACTGGCACTACCTCTAGGGGGAAATCTTTAGAACTGGTCAGTTTAAATAAAACATTGCCATTTGTGCTATGTTAGTAACACTTAAATGACTATCTGTAACATAGAAACTGTCAAGACTTTGTTTAAACTGACAAGTTGCACTAACTGGCACTTCCTCTAGATGAAAATCATTAAGACTGGTCAGTTTTATATAAAGCATTGCCATTTGTGCTATGTTAGTAACACTTAATGGACTATCTGTAACATAGAAACTGTCAAGACTTTGTTTAAACTGACCAGTTGGACTAATTGGCCCTTCCTATAGGGAAAAATCATTAAGGCTGGTCAGTTTTATATAAAACATTGCCGTTTGTACTATGTTAGTAACACTTAAAGGACTATATGAAGCATAGAAACTCTCAAGACTTTATTTAAACTGACCAGTTGGACTAACTGGCACTTCCTCTAGGGGAAAATCAATAGGACTGGTCAGTTTAAATAAAACATTGCCATTTGTGCTATGTTAGTAACACTTAAAGGACTATCTGTAACATAGAAACTGTCAAGACTTTGTTTAAACTGACCAGTTGGACTAACTGGCACTTCCTTTAGGGGAAAATCATTAACACTGGTCAGTTTAAATAAAACATTGCCATTTGTGCTATGTTAGTAACACTTAAAGGACTATCTGTAACATAGAAACTGTCAAGACTTTATTTAAACTGACCAGTTGGACTAACTGGCCCTTCCTCTGTGGGAAAATCATTAAGACTGGTTAGTTTTATATAAAACATTGACATTTGTGCTATGTTAGTAACACTTAAAGGACTATCTGTAACATAGAAACTGTCAAGACTTTATTTAAACTGACCAGTTGGACTAACTGGCACTTCCTCTAGGGGAAAATCATTAACACTGGTCAGTTTTATATAAAACATTGCCATTTGTGCTATGTTAGTAACACTTAAAGGACTATCTGTAACATAGAAACTGTCAAGACTTTGTTTAAACTGACCAGTTGGACTAACTGGCACTTCCTCTAGGGAAAAATCATTAAGACTGGTCAGTTTAAATAAAACATTGCCATTTGTGCTATGTTAGTAACACTTAAAGGACTATTTGTAACATAGAAACTGTCAAGACTTTGCTTAAACTGACCAGTTGGACTAACTGGCACTTCCTCTAGGGAAAAATCATTAAGACTGGTCAGTTTAAATAAAACATTGCCATTTGTGCTATGTTAGTAACACTTAAATGACTATCTGTAACATAGAAACTGTCAAGACTTTATTTAAACTGACCAGTTGGACTAACTGGCACTTCCTCTATAGGAAAATCATTAAGACTGGTCAGTTTTATATAAAACATTGCCATTTGTGCTATGTTAGTAACACTTAAAGGACTATCTGTAACATAGAAACTGTCAAGACTTTGTTTAAACTGACCAGTTGGACTAATTGGCCCTTCCTATATGGAAAAATCATTAAGGCTGGTCAGTTTTATATAAAACATTGCCGTTTGTACTATGTTAATAACACTTAAAGGACTATATGAAGCATAGAAACTCTCAAGACTTTATTTAAACTGACCAGTTGGCACTTCCTCTAGGGGAAAATCAATAGGACTAGTCAGTTTAAATAAAACATTGCCATTTGTACTATGTTAGTAACACTTAAATGACTATCTGTAACATAGAAACTGTCAAGACTTTGTTTAAACTGACCAGTTGGACTAACTGGCACTTCCTCTAGGGGAAAATCATTAAGACTGGTCAGTTTTATATAAAACATTGCCATTTGTGCTATGTTAGTAACACTTAAAGGACTATCTGCAACATAGAAACTGTCAAGACTTTATTTAAACTGACCAGTTGGACTAACTGGCACTTCCTCTAGGGAAAAATCATTAAGACTGGTCAGTTTTATATAAAACATTGCCATTTGTGCTATGTTAGTAACACTTAAAGGACTATCTGTAACATAGAAACTGTCAAGACTTTATTTAAACTGACTAGTTGGCAGTTCCTCTATGGGAAAATCATTCAGTCTGGTCAGTTTATATAAAACATTGCCATTTGTGCTATGTTAGTAACACTTAAAGGACTATCTGTAACATAGAAACTGTCAAGACTTTATTTAAACTGACCAGTTGGACTAACTGGCACTTCCTCTAGGGGAAAATCATTAAGACTGGTCAGTTTAAATAAAACATTTCCATTTGTGCTATGTTAGTAACACTTAAAGGACTATCTGTAACATAGAAACTGTCAAGACTTTATTTAAACTGACCAACTTGCACTTCCTCTAGGGGAAAACGATTAACACTGGTCAGTTTAAATATAACATTGCTATTTGTGCTATGTTAGCAACACTTAAAGGACTATCTGTAACATAGAAACTGTCAAGACTTTGTTTAAACTGACCAGTTGGACTAACTGGCACTTCCTCTATGGGAAAATCATTAAGACTGGTCAGTTTAAATAAAACATTGCCATTTGTGCTATGTTAGTAACACTTAAAGGACTATCTGTAACATAGAAACTGTCAAGACTTTATTTAAACAGACCAGTTGGATTAAATGGCACTTTATCTATGGAAAAATTTTTAAGACTGGTCAGTTTTATATAAAACATTGCCATTTGTGCTATGTTAGTAACACTTAAAGGACTATCTGTAACATAGAAACTGTCAAGACTTTGTTAAACTGACCAGTTGGACTAACTGGCACTTCCTCTAGGGGAAAAATCATTAAGGCTGGTCAGTTTAAATAAAACATTGCCATTTGTGCTATGTTAGTAACACTTAAAGGACTATCTGTAACATAGAAACTGTCAAGACTTTATTTAAACTGACCAGTTGGACTAACTGGCACTTCCTCTAGGGGAAAATCATTAAGCTGGTCAGTTTAAATAAAACATTGCCATTTGTGCTATGTTAGTAACACTTAAAGACTATCTGTAACATAGAAACTGTCAAGACTTTGTTTAAACTGACCAGTTGGACTAACTTGGCACTTCCTCTAGGGGAAAAATCATTAAGACTGGTCAGTTTTATATAAAACATTGCCATTTGTGCTATGTTAGTAACACTTAAAGGACTATCTGTAACATAGAAACTGTCAAGACTTTACTTAAGCTGACCAGTTGGCACTTCCTCTAGGGGAAAATCATTAGGACTGGTCAGTTTAAATAAAACATTGCCATTTGTGCTATGTTAGTAACACTTAAAGGACTATCTGTAACATAGAAACTGTCAAGACTTTATTTAAACTGACCAGTTGGACTAACTGGCACTTCCTCTAAGGGAAAATCATTAACACTGGTCAGTTTAAATAAAACACTGCCATTTGTGCTATGTTAGTAACACTTAAAGAACTATCTGTAATATAGAAACTGTCAAGACTTTGCTTAAACTGACCAGTTGGACTAACTGGCACTTCCTCTAGGGGAAAATCATTAACACTGGTCAGTTTAAATAAAACATTGCCATTTGTGCTATGTTAGTAACACTTAAATGACTATCTGTAACATAGAAACTCTCAAGATTTTATTTAAACTGACCAGTTGGAACTTCCTTTAGGGGAAAATCATTAGGACTGGTCAGTTTAAATAAAACATTCCATTTTGTACTTTGTTAGTAACACTTAAAGGACTATCTGCAACACAGAAACTGTCAAGACTTTGTTGAAACTGACTAGTTGGACTAACTGGCACTTCCTCTAGGGGAAAATCATTAAGACTGGTCAGTTTAAATAAAACATTGCCATTTGTGCTATGTTAGTAACACTTAAAGGACTATCTGTAACATAGAAACTGTCAAGACTTTGTTTAAACTGACCAGTTGGACTAACTCGCACTTCCTCTATGGGAAAATCATTAAGACTGGTTAGTTTTATACAAACATTGACATTTGCGCTATGCTAGTAACACTTAAAGTACTATCTGTAACATAGAAACTGTCAAGACTTTATTTAAACTGACCAGTTGGACTAACTGGCACTTCCTCTAGGGGAAAATCATTAACACTGGTCAGTTTAAATAAAACATTGCCATTTGTGCTATGTTAGTAACACTATCTGTAACATAGAAACTGTCAAGACTTTATTTAAACTGACCAGTTGGACTAACTGGCACTTCCTCTAGGTGAAAATCATTAACACTGGTCAGTTTAAATAAAACATTGCTATTTGTGCTATGTTAGTAACACTTAAAGGACTATCTGTAACATAGAAACTGTCAAGACTTTGTTTAAACTGACCAGTTGGACTAATTGGCCCTTCCTCTAAGGAAAAATCATTAAGACTGGTCAGTTTAAATAAACATTGCCATTTGTGCTATGTTAGTAACACATAAAGGACTATCTGTAACATAGAAGTTGTCAAGACTTTGTTAAAACTGACCAGTTGGACTAACTGGCACTTCCTCTAGCGGAAAATCATTAAGACTGGTCAGTTTAATATAAAACGATTTGACATTTGTGCTATGTTAGTAACACTTAAAGGACTATCTGTAACATAGAAACTGTCAAGACTTTGCTTAAACTGACCAGTTGGACTAACTGGCACTTCCTCTAGCGGAAAATCATTAAGACTGGTCAGTTTTATATAAAACATTGCCATTTGTGCTTTGTTAGTAACACTTAAAGGACTATCTGCAACATAGAAACTGTCAAGACTTTGCTTTAAACTGACCAGTTGGACTAACTGGCACTTCCTCTAGGGTAAAATCATTAAGACTGGTCAGTTTTAAATAAAACATTGACATTTGTGCTATGTTAGTAACACTTAAAGGACTATCTGTAACATAGAAACTGTCAAGACTTTATTTAAACTGACTAGTTGGACTAGCCTGGCACTTCCTCTAGGGGAAAATCATTAGGACTCTGGGGGGGGGGGGGGGGGGGGGGGGGGGGGGGGGGGGGGGGGGGGGGGGGGGGGGGGGGGGGGGGGGGGGGGGGGGGGGGGGGGGGGGGGGGGGGGGGGGGGGGGGGGGGGGGGGGGGGGGGGGGGGGGGGGGGGGGGGGGGGGGATAAAACATTGCCATTTGTGCTATGTTAGTAACACTTAAATGACTATCTGCAACATGGAAACTGTCAAGACTTTATTTAAACTGACCAGTTGGACTAACTGGCACTACCTCTAGGAGGAAATCTTTAGAACTGGTCAGTTTAAATAAAACATTTACCATTTGTGCTATGTTAGTAACACTTAAATGACTATCTGTAACATAGAAACTGTCAAGACTTTGTTTAAACTGACAAGTTGGACTAACTGGCACTTCCTCTAGATGAAAATCATTAAGACTGGTCAGTTTTATATAAAACATTGCCAATTGTGCTTTGTTAGTAACCTTTAAAGGACTACATGAAACATAGAAACTGTCAAGACTTTATTTAAGCTGACCAGTTGGCACTTCCTCTAGGGAAAATCATTAGGACTGGTCAGTTTAAATAAAACATTGCCATTTGTGCTATGTTAGTAACA